>JALIZH010027562.1:0-69801 GCA_030522465.1 Rhipicephalus appendiculatus
CCACAGGAAACGGGAAACGAACGTTTAGGTAATTAAACCCCCATACCCGTGAGGGGGCTTACTCAATCGCAGTGCAAGAACTAGGCGGGAACAGTTGTCGTGCCGGTGTTCCCGCTAAGAAAGGCGCAATGGGCGAAAAAGCAACGCAAGAAAAATATGAAGCAAAGTATACCTTGGGGGCTAAACTCAGCCCGGCGCCGCTGCGGGCGCCGCGCAGAGGCGCCTTCTGGCGGCGACGAAATCGCGCCACCACTTAACCGCGGGCCTCACGGCAGCTGAAGCGGCGACTGTCATCGTGTCCTACGCACACGAGGGGCTGCGGTCTCTCGATTACTCGCCTGTCACTTCCGCCCCAACTGTTTCGGGCCTTCCTAAAAACCGAGCTTAATTTGGCCACTCATCGTTTGTCATCTTTCCTGCCCTAGCTCGCGCAATCGCTGCCCAAGCCCAGGCCCAGTTCGCCACCGGAGATCATTTACGTAAGCCTAACGTGCGTCCTTCTGTCACGAGTGCCTTAGTTCGAAACGTAAGCAAGCTCTCACTTACCCTAGCTGCGTGAGACGCTGGCCTGAAAGACAGTAAATTAGAAACATTGGCGTTCGTTTTTATCTCAGCCTCGTCCGTCTGTTGCAGTCGGCGCCTCTCGTGATACGCTGTCATAAATGCGTTTCGCGTGTGGCGCCAAACATTGAAGCGCCTGTGTGTGTCGTGTGTTGTCAGTGGACGAGTAGGGCAGCCGTAGAAGGCAGTGCGTGAGGAAAGTTGTAAAGCGTTGAATACGTCTGCACTGCGCAAGGTGGTGACGAGGGGATGGTGGATAATTTGGCGCGCATCTTGCAGCTGCATAGAATGCGGACTTGTCGCTTACTTAGAGCTCTCTTTTCTCCTAATGATGGCGTGGCAGTTACGTCACTCCTCCGTCGATTGTTCTTCTGCCTCCGGTTCTCTTTTTTGATGGTTGATGGTTCTTTTTTTTTTTTTTTTTGCTTCACGAAGAGCTTCGACCGTTTTGACCAAACGTCATCATCTGCACCGCTGTGACGTAGACGGCGAGACGCTTCTTACTTCACCACATGCTGTGGCGCTTTCGTAATTTTCCATTCGTAGATGGTGCTTGCTCATAAACGAGTTAAAAGAAGACAGTGAGGACTTGCCTCGTTTCTTTGTCGCGGTATTACTGAAATAGTCATTACGGGCCGAAAACATGACGCATGTTTACAGAAGTGAAAAAACAGCGCTAAAAAGACGGGACGTGAAAGGACACAGGACAGGGCGCTGACTAGCAACCAAATGTGTTTATTTCGTCAGTCAGCATACACATATATACTACTCCACCATCGCGATGACACAAAGCAAAAATTTTTTGATCCTGCGCAGAGGCAATCGAATGATCACTTTGACAAAAATTCGACCTCCTTCGGAAGGAGGGAAATTGAAGGAGGCTAACACATGCCTCGCCACTATTATGAATATGAAAAGCTTCTGAAATGAGACGTGCACGTTCATCATGATAATTTGACAAGAATAGGGTATCTTTAAAAGATGGGTGGCAACCGCAGTTGTTACAGTGAAGAGAAAGCTGACTATCTGTGGCGCGTTTTTGAACTTTGTTTGAATGCTCGCGCATGCGGTCATTAGCACAACGGCCCGTTTGCCCTACATAACACCGTCCGCAGGAAAGAGGAATCTTGTAGACAACGCCCTGACGACATTCCACAAACTTCTGCCTGTGCTTCTTAGTGCATCCTTTTTTGTTCTGTGCCTCACGATTAACTTGATGGCACAGGCTACCGAGCTTATTTTGGGCAGAAAATAGCAGCTTAACGCCTGCCCTGGCGACAACTTTTTTAAGATTGTGCGATACCTTGTGCACATAGGGGATAACTGCTACACTTTTCTGCCGGTTTGTCTCGGACTGCACAGCGGCCGAGCGCTTGTCCTTACAGCCTGCTACTAGGCTTTCAGCAATACTAGTCAAAAGCGTTGCCGGAAAACCTGCAAGCTGCAGGCGTTCAACTTGCGAAAAGAAACATTTCTCTACTTAAGTAGGTCACAAGACCTGTAGAGCGCCGCCTTCATGCAAGCTCTTGCAATGCCGCATTTTACAATTTTTGAGTGCGCCGAAGAAAAGGGGAGAAGGCCCTTTTTTGACCTGGGTGCGTAACCCCAACACACGTGGCTGTTTGAGAACGACAGTTCTAAGTCTAAAAAGCGTAGTTTGTTCTCTGAAGGATGCTCAGTCGTCAATTCAAAGGAACTTAATTCTGCGAGGAACACGTCAAATATTTCAGAAGCAGCAGGCTGCGCGTCAGGCGGGTTAGTGCGGTAAAAAATTAAAAAATCATCCACGTAGCGCATCACCTTTACCGTGCTCGTCTGATCTAGCTTGCTCTCAAGATTGCGGTCATAGCTCGCTAATAAAAGGTCACTCAGAATAGGGGCGATGCAAGACCCTATGCACACTCCTTTACGCTGTATAAAAAGCTTGTCATCCAGGCAGATGAAGGTCGATTGCATGTAAAACTTTAAAAGCGCTAAAAACCGATCGACAGTGATACCACATGCGTTTTGAAACTTAAGAGCCCCGTATCTGTCAATGGAATAGCCTACTTCTGCACACGTCTTCCTGAGGCAGTGAATAATATAAGTCCTTAATATCTATGGAAAAAGCGCGCACACACTCTGGACACTCATCTTGGAGAAAGGTAGAAACAGTACATGGCGCCCTTATGAGGTAGGGGGTCATCGACGTCAAGAAGGCACAAGAACCTTTGCAGAAACACTCCCAACTCACGTTGCCAGGTTCCTCGCTCAGAAACAATTGTCCGGAACGGGCACAATTCCTTGTGGGTCTTGGCACTGAAGAAAGCCGAAAGGCTGGTCTCCTTGCTGGCCTTTACGGTTGAAGCCAGTTTTGCAAGTCCGGCGTTTTCGCATAGCTGAACGGCCCTTATCCTTATCTTCGCCGTGACCACTCCTTTTACTTCATTGAAGTTCTCAAGAATGGCCGTGTCTGCTTTTTTCTTTGTAGAGACTTCGAGGCAACACGACGAATCCTCCTTCTTTGTCGGAGAGGAGCAGCTTCAGCCCTGCTTCTCGAAGAGCGGTAACCGCTGTGCGAAGCCTAGCACTGTTGCCTTTTTTACCCGCTGAGGTAGGCAGTCCACGCCTTCTCTGACGCACCTGTCGGCTTCATCCGTACTTGTTCTACCAGCAGCTGTTCTCACCAAGCTGAGCAACTCCGTCTTATCTAGATCAGGGTGCTCACAATACTTTGGACCGAGCTTCAGAAGGTCAGCTACGTTATTCGGGATTGAGGCATCTCCGAGCACCTGGACCTCTTGACCTTGCACAGAATTCCGATGCTTGCTCCTGGGCAGTCGAACGAATACGTTGCCCCATAGGAAGTCGGCAGTCTGGGACGCCAGTCGCAGATCTTGAATGAACTTCTTCTGGGCGCTGGGGTAAGGCAGTTCATTGCGGTTCACAAACTGCAGGCAGTCGGTGTAGAAGCGTACTTGTCGGCATGCTTCTGACCTCAAAATTCGGCACATTCTTTTGGCGTGTCCTTCCGAAAGCCTCAGAGCCCCAAAAAGAAGGGCAACTTCTGCCAAGTTATTCGTCAGCCTCGCTAAATGTAGTGAACGTGAATTTGGGCATTGTACGTAGTGCACGACTTATGTGATAAATATTCCTTGCTGGCAGCCGTCTTTGGTGATCAGCTTAGTTTAGGTCACGTGTGGAGCGGCCATCTCCAAAAGATTTTCTGTTACCCCTGTATTGCCGAGCTTATTCGGTTTGATGCCTACAGACTTCGAAATTTCAATACAATGGAAATAAGTTCCCTGCTGTCCCCTACTTGCGCTTTCCATCAGTTAGCGCCGCCATCCGGTCACTCGAATATATCATTGGTTATATTCCCTGCAACAGAGATGCCCACTTGTTCCTCTTTATATTAGCTACGATATCAGCTACACCATGTTTGCTCTCTGATACACGCTGCCGTCTTCATATCTCTTAATATAATGCCTTAGAATTGAAGCCTATAGGATGTCACGCCCAATATTGGCGTGAGAGTAAATCGCCGAAGGCGCGCCCGCGCTGTAATTATAGGCGGTCATGGAATCCACCGCTGGCGCAAGCAAGAACTCGGAGCGCTTCCACCTCTCCGGCGCGAAGCTCGGGCTCCGGTTTAAACGAATTGATTAAGAGGCAAAGCTGAGCTCTGCCGACCTCGCGCTCCCGAATGCCACGTTACTAATCCCACGCATGCGCGCTCGACGGCCGTCTACTACGCCCCATTTGTGCACTGTGTGTACCTCATTGTTCGTCTTGCGGCTGCGTATGAAGCCCGTCATCTGATTTGCATTGTATTATGCAGAAAACGCAGGCTCCTGTGTAGGAATAGTGAAGGCGCATTTGGCTGCGGCAAACACATGTACTGTGCTGTTTCACTGAACGGATTCGCGTTCATACTTAATGGCACGAGTATGTTGGACCAGCAGTCATATCCCCCCTTCTTTCTCTCTCGTTCTTATTGAAGTGAAAGAAAAGAAATACACACTATTCATCTTATACGGAAAAGGCGGAGGAAGTAACATCCGAAATGCAGTAGTTGGTCTGCTGTTCTCGCAAGCGATTGCGACACGTGAGCAATGTAGCGAGATCAGCAATACACTGTGGATAATAGAAAGATTTTGTGAGAAACACGCACGCGCTCAAAGATACATGCGAAACGCCCTGTAACGCTACTCGAGGCGCCTTCTACCTTGTCTGTGTTTAGCGGGAGCCCTGCCCCCACGCTGGGGTTTGGAAGAAGCCCGGAGGAAGAACGGGACAGACGTGGCTGAGACGTGGCTGAAGCAAGAAGGCTAGCAGGGCGCGGGAGATGTGGCCTAGTACTTGTGGCAAGGCCGCTGCGGGCTCCCACCTGGATGTGTACCCGATCGCCCTCCATCGTCTGGTGTTGGCCAGGCACACCCCCATGTCTACGGTTCCACGTCCGAGCGCCGGACGACGAAAGCCGAAAGGTCGGTGACCTTGACTCGCCCGACGCTACCTTCCCTCCGAGTGACGCCTTTGACCCCAAGTTTACCCTGACTGCATCTCGCCTGCATCAATCCTCGCCGTTTACACGAGTGCATCTACGGAACGGTGACAGTCGTTTCTCGTTTCTCCTGAACTCATTCACTGTTAGCAATTATCAATCGGTTCTCTAGCTCTGTTAATTTTGTCTTTCTTTTGGATGCTTTGTTTTTTCTTATCACTTTCTCTTTATCCCGTTTATTCAAATATATTGAGTGTTGCTTTTTTTTTCTCACTGCACAAACGGTCTCGTCTCTCCTTTCTTGGACGGTGGTCATGTCAGCGAGTTTATTTACTTACGCGAATCTACACGAGAACGCATTCATTTTAATAGCCTCGTGACCATCGTATGCTGTCATCGTATGCTATCGTAGATTGGCGTAACGCACGAAAAAGCGCGATTAGCGTAGCCATCTGTAGCATATTGAGCTCGCGCTCGCGCGAAGGAGAAGTAGTAGTTCTTCCACTTGTTCTTCGAGCGCATTGATGATGATAAGTGCAGAGCACTTTAGGGACCCGGGCTGTCGTATGCTGTCGTAGCTTGGCGTAACGCACACAAAACCACGTACAAAAACAGAAGAATAGAGGAACAAAGCGAGACATAGAAAGAGAGAGGAAGGGAAAACAGAAAAAATAGGAAGAACAAGAAAGATAAAGAAATAGATAAAGAGAGATAAAAAAAATAGATAAATAGAAACACAGAGAGAACAAAAGACAGAAAAAGGGGAAAAGGAGGTAGAGAAAGAAAGAGAGGAGGAAAGAAAGAAAAAAACAGAAGAGAAACAAAGAAGGCTGGCCCACCTCCGCACTTACTTCAGGCTTCGCATCCCAAGTGCGAAGCTGCCTTAATTTTTTTTCTTTGAACTTGATCACGGCGTGTTGAATATTTCCTTTCGGAGAGAAAAAGAAGAAGCCGACGAGAAGCACGCGTGAGCGATCATCAAGAAAGAGGAGAAAGAAGAAAGCGTCCGCCATGGTCTATGTTCGAACTGTTATTTGTAAATAATGTAAATACAGTTGTGTTTCTTCAAATGCCGTGACCAATTATTTCACAAAGTGGTGCCGAAACCCGTCGGGAGTACTCACCGGGACACTACATGCTTCGAGTGCTCATCGAGAACTTTCAAACGGAAGACAGCACGTCGTGAGGACAGCGGCAACATTAGAAGAAAGCCAGACAGGACATCCTGAATGGACATATGCCGCTGCCTTTCGCCGTGACAGGATAACTCACCAGTGGACTGAGGTGAGCGAGTTCACGCATATTGTAGAAACACAAGATGAATCGCCTCAAAGCGCTGAAAGAGAAGCGAGCGGCGCGACGACAGATGAATACGCGTCTCATCAATGAAGCCAAAGCCGTGATGGAAAGTGCTGACAGTGCAAAGATTTCATCTTTGATTGAACGGCTACAAGGAAATAACGCAGATTTGGATAAGATTAACGCCGAGCTAGAAGAACTTATTCCAGAGGACGAGTTCACCACAGAGTTTGAAGCTGTGTTGACGTATCAAGATGCTGCGTTAGGAATGCTGGGGCAGCTGAAGGCTCGAGAGTGGCAATTCCGTCAAAACCAGTGCTCTACGACAACCCAGTCTCTAACGGCAAGGCCATCTCAGACCCTCGAGGATCGCGCACCGCGAAAGTCAATCAAGCTTCCCACACTCCAGCTGCAGACATTCGACGGACAGCTCTGCCACTGGCCTTCCTTTTTGGGAGCAGTTTAGGGCATCTGTTGATGAAAACGAAAACCTGACAAAAGGAGAAAGATTTCAATATCTAAAGACTCTTCTGAAAGGAGACGCTGCCGCCGCGATTTCTGGTCTGCAAGCGACAGCCGAGTGCTACGACGATGCCATCGAGATTCTGAAGAGTCGTTTAGGTGATAACCGTCGCATCGTACAGGACCACCTACGACGACTGCGCGCACTACCAGCAGTTGATTCGTCGGAGGACGTCCACAACCTTCGAAAGCTGTTGGATTATGTGCAGTGTCACATCAGAGGCCTGAAAGGATTAAACGTCAGTCCTGCCAGTTATGCAACTATGATGACTGACATTTTGTTGAAGGCACTGCCAACAGACATTGTCGTTGGTTATTACAGGAAAGAAGCTAACCTAATGTTACCACCGTCTACGACCGACCATGCAGGCTCTGGACAACAGCATGACTCATCATCGACAGCCACATCCGAGAAGGAGTTGCAAGAACTCCTGACGTATCTTCGTGTGGAAGTTGAAAGCCACGAAAGAAGTGAAGTTCATGACTTTAAAGGAAAGAAAGGCGCCCTTCCACCTGAAGAGAAAAGGAACTTGCACGCCACTCTACCAACAGCCGCGGTCTTGCAGTCTTCGTCGAAAGTTAAGCATAAAGACTGTCTGTTTTGTGGGTCTGCAAAGCACACAACTCCAGTTTGTGACAACAGTATTACCTATGAAGAAAAGTTGAAGAAATTGGCTACCGAGAAGCGATGTTATCGATGCACCGTAAGAGGACATCTAGCCAAGGACTGCTACAGAAAAAGTCAAGTGTGGAACATGCGGAGGTCGACATGTTTCTTCAATGTGCGATCCCAAGTGGAAACCTAAGAAGAAAGAATACGAAGGCTCCGTAACTGCAAACAGTCTGCATACCAGCTCTCATTCATACTTGGACTCTGATGTCTTATTGCAAACATTTAGAGCATGGGTCATGGGGAAAACGCAAAAGGCCTATATTCGTGGCATGGTGGACAGCGGAAGCTAGCGTACATTTATTCGTGAAGACGTGTCCAAGACACTTGGATTGAAAGAACTTGGATCGGTTAATCTACAGTTAAATATATTTGGACAGACAAGTTCCGTTCCGAGACAACATCGTGTCGTCGAACTAAAACTTCGCAGTCAGTATGACCCCCAGGAGTACCTATTAACAGCCATTGAAGTACCGTTCGTCTGCAAGGATGTGGTGCAAGTACCAGTCCACCATGACTTTGTCAGAGACCTCGAAATCGACGGCCATCTCCTTGCTGATAAGTATTTGATACCGGGCATGGCTGCAGTTCCGGGAATCAGCCTTTTAATCGGTGCTGATCAGCTATGGCGATTCATGTCAGGAGAGACGAAGCGATACCATGGACAGAAAAGCTTGGTGGCGATGGGTTCTGCTTTTGGTTGGATGCTGCAAGGACCACTTTCTTTTGAAACCTCTTTGGAATTAGGTCTCAACGTATGCGTCTTGGGACTAAGTACATCGACTGAATTTACCGACGAGTTTGCATGGAGGTTCAAGAGCTGGGAGAGCGTCGGGATTATGCCAGACAACAATCCAACGAAAGAAACAAATGCCAAGCTAGAAAGATTTGAACAGCAGGTGCTGCACGAGATCAAGGAAGAAATTCAAGAGACCCATCCCGAAGTGGACTGGTGCCGCCAGACAGGTGAAGACCCACCGGTTGCTGGCGATGCTCAAGTCATCGAGGTTGAGCTGGCTAAACACAAGGTGCGGATGAATGACATCCAAGCGGATCCAGGTAGTGTGGACACGCTGAATACCGCTGGTCACCAGCTGATTGAAGTAGACCGGCACAGCGAGTGCGCCAGTGTTACACAGACCGACGTAGCCAACCTGAACCGGCGATGGAAGGCACTGCAAGACAAAGCAGCTGAGCGCCAGCCGCAGTTGGAAGCTGTCCTGCGAGAGGCTCAAGCCCTCAACCGAGAGATACAAGAGTTGCTGACGTGGCTGAGTGACAGTGGCAGTCAGCTAGCGTCATCCAAGCCTGTTGGTGGCCTACCAGCAACCCTAGCTGAACCTCGAGAAAAATTGCAGGTACCACGTGGAAGACAAACTGTGAAGAAAGTAATCAGGCCTAGCAACGCGTGTGTCAAGAAACGCTTAAAGCCAAGTAGCGCACCTGTTGCACCTGTACCAAGTGAACGAGCACGCCGATATGATCCCTTTCTCTACCCAAAAGAAGAGGTCGACACTTCAGAGTCAAGACCTACGGTCACGAAAAGGTGGCTCCATCGTAAGAAATTATTGTTGGAGCATTTTCGGAACTTTCTTAAGTAATGAACTCGCAGTGCGCGACTTTGCGGTGGCCGGAGGATGTTGAATATTTCCTTTCGGGGAGAAAAAGAAGAAGCCGACGAGAAGCACGCGTGAGCGATCATCAAGAAAGAGGAGAAAGAAGAAAGCGTCCGCCATGGTCTATGTTCGAACTGTTATTTGTAAATAATGTAAATACAGTTGTGTTTCTTCAAATGCCGTGACCAATTATTTCACACGGCGCTCTTGCAGAAGTTCATCAAGGCATCTGCCTCTTTGACTGAAGTAACTTCGGCTTCAGGACAGTAGTTCTATTCACAGACTGGTTGCATTGAACATACTTAACCCTTTGTTTAGTGTTGCAGTCTGCAACCTTCTGGTGGCAGGGTCTGTCGTTTCGGGCATGTGTGAGAGTCGGATGTTTATAATTGTGCTTAAATAATCGCAGCAAGATCTCGCTGCCATCTTTCAGCACCCCAAGATTTCACTGGCACCTTTGAGCATGTTCGTATATCGGAAACGCTGAAAGATAATATTATTTCGCATTTTTCTGTGAAAAAGGAGCAGGAGGCTCCTTCTAAGGCTGTCTAATCTCTCTGATATATTTTATTTTTTTAAAAGTAATAAGCTTGCACAAGCATAAAATACACAGACTGATGATGGTGAGAACGAGGGCCACAAGGGTTAGAAACCATCACAGCACCACGTGAATGTAGAACAAGAAAAGCAATCATTATTCCTGGCTTGAAATTATACCGCTGTATAATTGCGAGGAGGAATCATTTCGGGGAGGATAAAATTATCCCGTCTGCTGCGCAATAATGTACGCCAAAGGACAGCAGACAACTGCTAGAGCTGGGCTGGTTGTAACGGAAAGGCGGTATCTAGCATCAGCCCTTCGATGCCCCTCTGGCACGATGGCCTTTCATTTGCATATGCAAATAAAGGCTTTCTCGCGGGCCGCCGGACGAGCCCTCCCCATTTGCTTGTAACTCTGCCTTTGCTTGCAAGTTAGCCTATCATTATTTTTTCCGCTCTCGCACTAATTCTGTCCCCATTTCTCGCAATTTCTCGTTCGGAAGAAATTGCCAGTGACTGCAGCCGAAGAAACTGCCGAGCACGGATTGAGCGTCGACTCTCAATTCCCTGGTTAACAACGCAAGCGCTTCAACGCTGCAAGGCAGCAGGGATAAGTCCAGGGAAGACTCGACAATGGTAGACAGGCTACTCACCATAATAGGGAAGATAGGTTGCAACGTGGGGGAGCGCGGGATTGTTGGTATTCCATGCTCAGCGTGAAAGTAGACACAGCAACACAGGTGAGACGAGCTCAAGCACAGGCCGCTATTAACTTGTCCTCACTCGTCCTCATCTCGCATGTGTTGCTCTGTCTACTTTCACGCTGAGCAGTTTAAAAGGGACACTTAAAAGGAAAACGATTTTTGTAGCGAGAGCTACATTGCCCGTATTCTCGCGGTTTCGCTGTGGCCCGGTGGCCACATCGCGAGCTGAGCCGCTGCCTAGCAACCGCCGCAGCTGGCAGCGCCGCTTGCCGCGCGATTTGGCATGACGTCAGAGGAGGAGCCGGTGAAACCGCGTCGCAAGAACAGAGGAGGAGCCAGCGTAGCATCGTATATATAGAAGGGGCGGCTCGGTGGGATTCACCGGTAGATATGGAAAGTCAATCGGATAGACTGAAAGAAGCTAGGCTTCGCCGTCGGAACGAAACCAAGTGGAGGCAGCGAGCCGAGGAGGCGGAGGAAGAACGAGCCGCACGCCTCGAAAAGTGTAAACGTACAGAGAGCCAAGCTAAACAGTAATATTAAACGTACCTCTCGCTACGCACATTCAGGCATAACTGAATTAAGGAAGGATGTTCTCAGCCGCTCGCACAGGGGAGCAATTCGAGACGACGCCTGCTTTTTGCGCTTGGCCAGTGGTCAGAGCGATGGCCCGTCCGCGTTAACAACGCGATCAGCCAGCCGCGAGTGTTAGACGATATGAATAGCATAGCATAAGGCATCGCTCCGCGATTGCACCCCTGCAGCCGCCGTCACTGTGCAATTGCTGCTGTCGTCTGTTTCAAGCGGTCCGCTGAATTTGCTGCCGCGTTAGCCCGAGGGTGATAAGCTGTTATCGTTTAGTGAGCGGCCCGCGCTACACGCGTGCGGTTTCGCTCAACGGGCTCGTCGTCTCCGTTGTCGTTTTCGCCAAGAATTTGATGCGGCCGCATTCGCCTGAGGGTGCACGAAGTCTAGGCGAAAAAAAAAAAGCAAACGTGCTAACACTACGGTTCTCTCACGGCTGCTGACAATTTACTGTCTTTTGAAAGCAAACGGGAACGAAAACACCTCAAGTGAAGCACCAAAGCACAACGCAGTGGTTTGCCGCCGCTTGCGTCGTCTGCTCCCGTATCACACCAAATCTGCTGCCGTGGCCGCTTTGGCGCTGGTGGCAGCTCGCGACTGTGGCGGCTCCTAACGTATGCACGGTGCCCATACCTGCGCGTCCTTTTCGAGCGTCCTTCTGTGCGCTTCAGCGGGAAGCTACAAGTATCGAGCTGCTCGTCGATCTTCGTCTGACATTCCAATTCGTCGCTATCGCATTCATTGCTTCGCCATTGCGGCGAAACTGTGACTTGTTTTTTTTTTTTTTTTGTATGAATGGATGCTATGAGCGGGGGCGACGGATGGATGGATGGATGCTATGAGCGTCCCCTTTACAACGGGGCTGTGAACAAGTGTGCCACCAGGTTCGACAAATAAAGAAAAAAAAACTTTTCTCTTTTTTTAAGTAGGCCTAATGCCTTAATCATCTACTTTGTTGAAATACATGTCTTGCTATAGAAAAAAAAGGCTAATTTACAGCCCAGCTCTCTGTACTTTGAGAGAGTATGTCCTTATTTTGCCCACTATTTATTTTTTGACCTCTCTCTAGTTTTCTGCCACCAATATTCTAACCGCCTCTTACTTATTTCTATCGCGGGCGTGTTCAGCTTTCCAATGCTGTCCCTAAAACCCAAGGCTTCATGTAGACTCGTGTCCCAAGCGTACACCTGGGTGTATATCTCCAGTGGCGTAGACTTCTTATTTTTCCGGGGGGGGGGGAGGGGGGGCATACCTGGAGTGCGGCTCGAAGCGGCGAAGGGAGGGGGGGAGGAAGCGGGGGGGGGGTCCCTATGAGATGACACGTCATCACCCCGCTACAAAGAGGGTACCACTAATCATCATCATCATAAGGGGCCCCTGCACCAGTGAAGGCCTTTTACATTGTGTCGGCTAACTACGGGGTGTCCCCAAATAAGACGTCCCGCGAATCTATGAACAGTGAACTTCTGCGGTTTGACTCATCCAGTAGAAATTTCTTTGAATACGTGTTTTACTGGTCGCATTTTTCCAAAAATATTGCATGACTGTACCATCACCGCGAAAAAAAAAAACGAGTCGATTTGTTTTTCTTTTAATGGGCAGTTCGGAGGTTAAAATCTGTTGATAAATGTGACCAGTAAAACATTTAAGAGCAAGCGGTGTTCAAGAAATATTCCTACTTGTTGCGCGAAGGAGCCAAATTATGCTGGCCATTTTAGCGAGTAAAATGTATTTTGAAATACCCTCTATACATTACGAAACTTCTGGACTGGATACGGAGGTGCGCCAGAAGTGTTCATTTTTGAAAGTAGTGCACAGGAACAAATCATGGCTCCGTAATCAAAAGGTTTTAATATTTTCATTTTTGCATAATACCTTTATAACGAACAGGCATACGTAAGGTACACGTTCAGTAATTATCAATGCAACGGTTACAAAACGCTTACACTTCAAAAAAGTAAAGGGTCAACATACAAGCGCCGTGACGTATCTGCTCGCTCATTTCGTCGTACACTGCTGTTTTTCTTTTTTTTAAAATTGCCCTAACGCGACCACTCACAAAATCACTCACAAAGAAAGAAAAGGAAACAATGAACATGTCTTATCAATGCCAACGCGTGCATAATATCAACAGAGAAAATTTCAGCCTTTCGCGGAGATATTCAACTAAGAATTCCTACGAATGATATGTCAAATAATGCTGCGGAAAAGAGATGTAAATTAGATTTTGTATACGTATAAATAGTTGAATTTGTAGCCTACAACAGAGAACTGGGGCCAGCGATCCAAGACCATTTCACACTTAAGATTTCACAGTGGTTTTATACACTCTGAGAACACGGAAAGAAGAAAATTATTACAGTTCTTCGATGTACCTGTAATTCTGTATACATAAGAAAACTGTTCAAGCTTTTTCCATATACTAGTCACCCTATACAAATAAATAAAAACAGATACACATGGCTGAGAAAATAACAAACTTCGGCAACGGACGATATTTTAGAGCGTATTCCTGAGAACGGTAGTCTTAGATTTCAACATGAAACGTATTTTCTCTAACTACCGTTCGATGAATGAACTCGTTGGCCACAAGATTCAGATCCACTTGCCTAGCCTGATCTTTGTGGCAGTGGAGCAAGGCGGTATGGTTAACTCTGGCCTGTCCCATTGTTGAGCGCAGGTAGGTTTTAACTCTCTGGAGACACGAGAAAGATCTTTCTGACGAACAGGAAGTCACAGGAATCGTCATGGCGATTTGTAGAAGCTTGACAACTTCTGGAAGGAGCACCCTCAAGGGTTCACCTGCTTTTCCCGAAAGAAAGTCGACCACATCTTGAAATGTGACAAGACTCGTTGCACGTTGCTTTGCTATGTCAAGTAACATATTGCGGTGAAGCTGAAGACGCACAGCATTGAGATCTCCTTTGTAGAACTCGCATAGATACGTGCCGTCAGTATCACCTGTTACGAACTGCTCGACTTGCTTCGTGTGATACCACATTTCTGGCGGAAACCGCGTGCGCAGCGATGCATGCACCGTGTCGATGACTAGATAGAACCGCTGCCGGTACAAAGCTTCGGGGGGAATTAAAATCATGTGCGCGCGACCCTTCATCATACCGACGTGGTGCCTGCACCGGTCTCTTCGAAACTCTTGGGGCCCCGATGTCTATTTCGCGCGCTTCATCAGACACATCCGCCCAAAAACTGGAAAAGTCATCGCGTAGTTCACCGATGCTCTCTTCAACAGCCTTGACTAAATGCTGCGCACGGGTGAACTGTAGGCTCTTCTTTTGGAGAGTGGAGTTGACACTTTCCAACCTCTCAAAGACAAGAAGCATGAGCCTCAGTAGAAAATAGGTGTCGAACTTTTGAAGCGTTTTTGCGTAACCGCTCGCTTTGGCGCCCGTGTCATTTTTCTCTTCCGAAGACAGAGTAAAAAGGAATCTGGTTAGTTCGGAGTAGTTAGCGGAGACCGATCGGAGAGAGCGCGCCTTTAACGTCCACCTAGTTTTGCAAAACTGTCTGAGTGCAGGATTTTCCTCTTTCTGAAACTGCTGGAACCAGCTGAGACGCTTTGGGGAAGTTCTAACAAAATTGACGAGGTCCGTAAACAAGCTAACAAAATCCCGACAGACGTCAATTTTCGTGCACAAATCTTGCAAAGACAGGTTCAGTGTATGCGCAAGGCAATGCACATACAAAGCTCTTGTTTCTATCTCTTGAACAAGGGCCTGAAGCCCACCACTCTTGCCAGAAACATTTGCAGCCCCATCATAACACTGCCCACGGCAGTTCTCAATCCGAAGATTGAATCGACAAAGCACATCTTTCAAAATAGAAAAAAGAGTACGGGCTCTGGTGTCCGCAGTTGCATAAAATCCAGCGAATACCTCCTCCACTTCCAAAGTTTTCCTTAGCATACCGAAAGCATAAGGATACTTGCTCTTGCGTAGTTATGTCAGAAGTTTCATTAGCAATAACCGCATAAAACCCTGCCCCGTGCACTTCTTTCATTAGGGAGCGAACGCATGCTGTGTGTTATTAACTCGAGCATCTCGTTCTTGGATGTCACCGGAGATCCATTTATAGCCTGTTCTATTTAGCCATGCTGCTAGTCCCGGCACATCGGCTTCGCGCAGCAGTAACAGTTGCTTGAAGTTCCCCTCGTCATCATTGTGTCCTCGCAGCGCCAGACCTTGGAAAGCCAAAAAGCGAATGGATGACAATATAGCCATCAGAGCTTTACGGCTTTCCTTCATTTCGTTTTGCTTATACTCTGAGAGAGCAGATGCCACATTCAGCCCCACGTTTAAAGCTGTCAGAGCTGTGGAAGCTGCGCGATGCAATGCCGAATTTTCGTGGCGTTTAAACCTTTGCAAAGCTTTTTTCCAGTTCTGGAAGCCAGTTTCGACAAAAGCGATCAGCGAGTCTGTCTCGGGATGTACGTGGGAGTGGAAGCTTTTTGTCAGTAGCACGTACGCAGATGTCACAATACACCTTACTGGTTTGTGCATTGTAGGAAAGCCAGCTGTAGGTTGATTGCCAACTCTTCCGAAACCCTCGTCCACCGTTGCCGTTAGTGGGCCCCGGCCGAATCTGTTCAAGACGCCCATGAGTGCTTGGTTTTCCAGTTTTGGCACCCCCCATTCTTTGAAGCTGATTCCAGGACCTTTCCTTCATTCGGAGCCGACAAACTCGCAGACCTGGGTGTGTCAGCAGTAGCAGCGCTTATGGCACGCAAAGTGTCCATGGAGGGCGCAGAGGTTCCGCCATGGCGGGTTGGATGGTCATCTGCTGCATCGCAGAGGCCGGGAGGATTTCTGGGCAATTAAGCAGACAATCGTGGTCGCTTTATGAGATACTTGTCCATTCTGCAAAGCCAGGAACTGCGAAAAAATTGAAAGAATTGGTGTTCGGTGCAGAACGATTGAAGGGAATGTCCCGTCAAATATGCGATGACAATTTCTTGAGCACTGAAACATGCATTTTGTACGCTTTAAGGGGGAATTGTCAAATCTCAAACACTTGAATGTCCGGAAGGCTTTTAACTGCATAAATTCACAGCCTCAATAAAGGAGCGATTTTGACGCCCCTCGTACCTTCTCCATTCTGGGACAAAAATACCGCATCCATTCGGGTTTCTAACGTTCTCTGCGTTTCTCCAATAATTAGATTCCCGAGTACACACATTGCAACTCTGCGTTCCTGTTGTAAGCTCGACTGTTTAGAAACCAAATACATTTCCTGGCGAGTCGAAACCAAAACTGCGGTGTTATGTCAATTTATGTTACAAGAAGGACAATTTAACATGAAAACAGCGCAACGTGGTTATAACATGACAGAGAACAGATAGAAAATACGCAAAACGTAGGCTAATTTTAGAAAATCTTGTGCCAGAATAAGCATGTTGGAACATGCAAGTAATTTAAAGCTATTAAAGGTGCGCATCCCAGGAATTAGCTAACGTTTATAATTGTTTATTAAATGCGGCTCACCATGCAAAAAAAATAGCGACCAAACGATAATCGAATAGATATTCATGCGTATTTTAAATAATTAAGTGAAGACACGTTTGAAAAAGGCCACGTGAACGCTCCGAGTCCGATGAACCAAACCATACAATTCGGGTACAAGTCATTCATTATTGCATCATGTTACCTGTTAAGGTGAACTTTCCCGTCCTCGTTAGCTTATAACTGCGTTTCGAATGCACTTGACGTGAGGTTAAAGTATCTCGACGCACGTGTTGAATCAATACGCTTAACTTGAATGGTAAACGACTTCGAGTTTATTAGAGCGAGACTTGACGAGATCGTATTTACAAAGCGTCCTCAGGAAAAACTCTAAAGCTGCCTCACTCAGTGTAAGTGCAGCCATTCCAGGCATACATTCGTTTTTCTTTTATTTATCATGCACGTAAATATAATTCCATTAATTTCCTTCGTGACATACACGTTAGCACAAGCTGATATTGAGATATGAAGTCGCGTGGATGATACTGAGCGAGATAATAAAAATAAAACCTCGAGCTTGTAAGCGAGATTTTCTTTGTCGTTAATAAAGTTATTATTGCAAAGTTTTCTTTAAACTATCCCAGGTGATGACACGTTGCTTTATGGAGCCCCTTTCATTCTTTAGTGCATATGTAAATTTTAAAGAATAAAAAGTAAAACACAGGCAGACTGTCACAGTTCCCGTTAATGGGAAGGCAATCGCCGGGCGGATTCCAAGGGCTGACGTATCGGCCCCCCCGAAACGCACCACGAAAGCACGGACAATTTAGAAGTGGTCCCTTTGGTGCGCCAGCGAACGCCGGTTGTGGACCAAAGACCGAGTCAGAGCCGAGAGTTGCTAACACAAACAAGATATATTCTCAGATAAGGCAGTACAAACAATAACTCACAAACATGCACACTTGGCAGGTATCAAATACCACACAACTCACAATGTAACTCTGATGGTGTTCAAAACAACGGGAACAAAGAACTCGCGCTACAATGCAATCTCATGCATTAAACTATCCAAGACACTCAAAGACTAGAATGTTCATCAAACGTATTCAGTCCAAGTTCTTGGAACTAAACTTGAATGCTTCTCTTCCAGGAAGACACTCACACGAAAGTCCAGCGCTGCTTGTCGTCCCGATCCTCCGAGCTTTCTCTTCCAGGAAAGGCTCCTCAAAACTTCCGCAGATCCCACGGCGTCGTCATTCGATTCTTCCAGATCGACTGACCGCACTTGAGCAATCAAACGTCACCGACAGCACCATCCTTCACTCACGCACTGTCACTGCAGGACAGGCACTCACTGACTTCTTCTCCTCCTTGACCCTCCGTCGCCGCTTGCTTATATTCGCTCGCCTCTGTATTCGCGAAGTTTCCAGATTTCTCCTCGGCGCGCAGCACAGCCAAAGCTATTGAAAGGGCGAGACCTTTCTCGTGGTTTCCGCTCATCGCGGCCCAACTTGGCATTGCGTCACCCTTTCCTTCTCGAGGGTTCGAGACTTTGCTCGGTGTTCCGATTCGAGAGAGCGGGTTGGCGCGGCGGCGGTTGTTTCAAGGGGGAGAGGAGGCGCGCGCGCGGGGCGTCTTTTGATGATTGTTTCTTTGTTGCGCTGGGCCCGTCTAGACGGATCGGCGCTAGGAATCGGCGTCGCGCGCTTATTTGAGCGCTCGCTCGTGACACAGACCATTTTAAATGCAGAGCATTTCTTTAACTCACGATGTCACCCGGCGTCGGCGGCGTGGTGGGGACCGCGCCCCACCACCACCATTAAAAATCCTCAGATTAAAAATCCTCAGCCGGGGCCGGAGGGGGCTCTGCCCCCCCCGTAAAGCCGCCCGGGGGGGGGAGGGGGCACGAGCCCCACTGCCCCCCCCCCCCGTAGTTGGCGCTTCTGTATATCTCCACATTCAATTGAGAACATTCTCCGTCATTTCCTTATCTTCCCCACAGCATGTGCATTGCTCTTCTTTACTGAATCTCGTTTTATAACTGCGCGTTGTAAGGCAATGCGGTCTCGCTTCAAACAGTAAAACGCTTCCCCTTGAATTGTCATAAAATGCCTCTCTCCTTATTTCGTTTTCACTCTTTCGGTATTTACTCAGAGCCGGTGGGGCTATCAGGTCGCCACCTCGCGGTGTGTTCAGTCGTTGACAAAATTGCACTTCTGTTGGAAACGCGCTGAGTGGGGCCGACGCGTAGAAACGACGTGTTGCAGGAGCGAATTGCGGAGGCCACGGTCACGGTGCATTACTTCATTTTACAGCTTACAGAGGGCGACACCACCTCGCCGACCAAGAGCACTGGGAAAAAAGTGTGAAACTTAAAAGGCGCGATTGTAACGCTTTCAGATTGAGTGATCGTGGCGCCGTGGACACCATACCCGGCATGTGTTGTCGCGGACCGAGAGGTCGTGGTTTCGACTCCCGTAGGCTGAACATTTTTAGATGCGAAGCAGCTTAAACCGAAGTTCAGTCCGGTGGTGGTGGTGTGCGGCGTGACCACCCTTACTGCGCATGCGCAAACCCTTTCAAAAAAATAAAAATAAAAAAACCTCCTCTACCCCTCTCTCTCCTTTATAGGCATCCCTCCCCACGGCGACCACACCCTCACTGCGCATGCGCGTCCCCTCCCTCTCTACCCTCCTACGCTCCCCCCCTCTCTCCTCTAGGCATCCCTGCCCGCGGCGTCCACACCCCCACTGCGCATGCGCGTCCCCCCCCTCTTTCTCCTCTCCTACGCTCCCCCCTCTCTCGCCTCGCGACGCCGACGCGGGCAGCGTTTCTTGGTTGAAAAAACCGGCAGATCCCACGCACTGTGGGAATCCACGTAATGCGAAGCAGGCAGCAAGGAGCAAATCATGCTGTACATATTATGCATGTCATGATTTACATGTTAAGACCTGTCATTTATGTTCGTCATACAGTCACGCCCCGCAATAACCAATTTCGGTGTATATCAAGCTAGCGAACTGGACGCAAGCGCACCATGAGCGTGGCATGTACGTGGCGTTGTAGATGACATGCACGCCAAGATTTTCATGGGACCACCTGCCACTTATGTTCGCTATATAGCCACGTCCCGCAACACCAAATTTGGTGTAATCAAGCTAGAGAAACGGCCGTGAGCGCGCCACGAGCGCTGCATGTCCCGCTCAATTTTATACCGCTAATCGCAGCGAGACGCGAGACTAATATGCCTCCGTTTCACATCCGTTCGTATTCTGGCGCTTTGCACATCGTGCAGACGCCATCCGCGTTCCAGAGCTTAAATTCACGGACACTTTGTGAATTCCAAAGTGTGTTCCGCGAGCGCCTGTGCCCATTCAGACGGGGTCGGTGGGTCGGTCTGAACGGAACGCGTTGCGCGCGTCTCCCTCCTGGCATGATTGGACATGCTCGGCACAGCGACGCTACGCAAGCAAAGCGCGAGCGCTGTAGAGTCCGACGCTACCAGGCGTCGGTTGGCGTGCCCCGGCGGCCGCCTGCCAGCGTGCCAGGGCACGGCCGGAGGGAGGGACGGACGGAGGGAGGGACGGACGGACGGACGTGAGTATAAGGCATTGAAGTCTTTTGCCTTAACACCAAATTTGGTGTATAACAAGCTAGCGAAATGGTCGCGAGCGTGCCATGAGCATGGCATGCAAGTCATGTCGCACATGACATGTCATGATTTCCTTATTACCACTTGTCATTTAGGTTCGTCATACAGTCATGTCACGCAATACCAAATTTGGTGTATATCAAGCTAGCGAAACGGCCGTGAGCGTGCCATGAGCGTGGCATGCAAGTTATGTTGCACATGATATATCATGATTTCCATATTACCACTTGGCATTAAGCCCGTCATACAGTTACGTCACGCAATACCAAATTTGGTGTATATCAAGCTAGCGAAACGGCCACGAGCGCTTCATGAGCGTGGCATGGAAGTCATGTTGCACATGACATGTCATGATTTCCACATTACAACTGTCATTTATGCTCGTCATACAATCACGTCACTCAATACCAAATTTAGTGTATATCAAGCTAGCGAAACGGCCACGAAAGTGTCATGAGCGTGGCATGCAAGTCATGTTGTACATGACATGAAGGTCATGATTTTCATATTACTACCTGTCATTTATGGTGGTCATGCAGAAATGTCTGATCGTACCACTTTTTGGATATATCAAGTTAAGAATACGGCCTCAGGAGCACTATGGCCATGGCGTGTAAATCATACTTTTCATGACAAGGTAGTCATGATTTTCATGATATGACCAGCCATTCATGTTCGTCACACAGTCATGTTATGCCATACCAATTTTGGTATAAATCCAATGAACGATACGGCCAGGAGAGCACAAATGTCGTAGGCGGCTAGATAGATAGATATAGATAGATAGATAGATATAGATAGATAGATAGATAGATAGATAGATAGATAGATAGATAGATAGATAGATAGATAGATAGATAGATAGATAGATAGATAGATAGATGCGCTCAAACTCGCCGAAGTTCGCTAAGAAATGCTTCGCATATAAAAACCGGCTGCTCGCGCTGCACAACCGTTCACGGGCCACCCCGTATATATAGGCACTGGATGTTGACCTGCAAGGTAGTGCCAGTGGGAGATTTCTCCTGTGCGTTGTTGAAAAAAAAAATCGCAGCGTGCGCGTTAACTAAAAGCGGACTGCGGGTCTCTGTGTCCAGTCGGAGTCTTCTGTCTCTCATTGCCCATTAGCAGCGATTGGCATGTTCCAGTAGGAAACACCGGTCCATCACTGCGTGCTTTGCGCCTCCCCAGGTTTCTCTCCTGCGCAACGCTGCGATGAGCGCCAGCGTCAACGCCGCCGCCAGTGTAAGCGTTACGCCCGCTGCTTCGCATCTACACATAGTTCCCTTTAGCGGGAGATGGTGTAATTTTTTTTCTTTGCCATTTTTCAACGTTATTTGCGTGACGGAAACACGTCACTGAAGTATTCGTGGGTCCCGGCATAAAACACTTTCGTGTTAAAAACAATTTGACATCCGTGACATCATCCATGTTAGTTGCAAGATCAGCGCCGTGTGTGTCACTTCTTTCCTCCGTCCTGTGTGTTAGCGCTGTAGTATTTTTTAACATGGAACCTCACCAACTCGCCCAATCTGCCTGTCTTCTACAGTGACATCATCATCATTCAGCGGGAAATTTAAAAGTGAACTTTGCAAATTCTATTTTCCGGTCTATTACTAAACCCATAGTAGTAAATGTCACGACACTACAGTTCTCAGAGTATAATTTATTGGTCTAAGCTAATTGACTGTAGTACTTTAGTGTCCCTTAAAGACAAGTGGCAAACTGTTTAGAGAATAGACATTGAAGACAATGCCTTCGTGCGCCTCTGCACTCACTTATGTAATTGTGTGCGTTGTCTGATTTTTGATAAAAATTGTGGGTCGGACCCTTATGCAGTCACGCCTCGCTAAGCATATCACTAAATTGCATGACTTCAGCTACTGTATTTAGCTCTATACTACCGTCGTTCCTTAGCTCTAGCGAATGTTTCCACAGTGATTACTAACGTCGATTGAGGCTTGCTTATGTCGGCGGAAAGATGAAAGATGGTCAGTGCAGGCATATGCCCGCAATAGGAGGCCGAAAATTGCAATAGGAGGCCGAAATAGGAGGCCGCAATAGGAGGCCCAATAGCAGGCCGCAATAGGAGGCCGAAAAAAGAGGTTAGAACTAAAGGCAAACAAAGAAGAGCGATCTGCGAGAAGAGACTGCGATGTGCGAGCGATTTGAGAGGGTGAGCGTGATAGCGGTGCGAATTCAGCGGTTGTGCTTGCGAGCGATGAGTCTTTGTGTCATGAGCATTGTAACCAAGTTTTGATGATTAAGTGTAAACTTCCTTTTTTCCCCTTTAACCGTACATCGTACGTTTGCTATTTATGTTTTATTTTACGACCATCTTGACGCTCACGTAATAGACTAAAAAGAAAAACATGCAGATAAAGCTTTCGCCTTTAAGTCACCTTAGGCGAGTGCACAAGGCACCCTGTCAGTATTCACTGAGCATTTGCAATTGTAATCGGTTACTTAGTTCTTGCTGCAAGATGGAAGAGTTTCGCTCGAGTTAAATATATGTATATATGCAGCCTTTCGAAGCCAAGAATGGTGCATATTATAAGTTGGCCTGACTTATATTGATACCACTCCACAATGTGCATCGCTTGACACCGAAGTTTCAACATGGCTTACATAACCCGAAGAATATTACCAGTGCCCTGAAGACACACTGATTCGTCAAAGACAATCCTAGAAAGAACAAGCGCGTAGTAAAAGATGTTACGTCAGAAGTGACGCCTGCACAGCCGAAGGACCGAGCATTCAAACGACACCGAGTAACGTTTACTTATATACTATTACGAGAAAGCTCACTTTCAACGCATTCTTTTTTCAACTGTATTGTAAACGCCGCCACCACTGATAAAATATCACAAACAAAGAAAAAGGAATCGAACTGTGGCTATAGGCGCCATAATCGTAAAGGTCACAATGCAGCCGTCTCCTCGCGAGTAGAGCGGAGGACTTCATCCGGGTGAGCAGACACCACTTTGCCGCCTCATGAATTTGCGCGCGAACGTGACGACGGCATTCTGCGCGTTTAGGTCTAACTCGAAGCTACGCTGTTACATTTTTTTTGTTTCTTAATACAGATACAGCGGGTGAAAATGGCGCGTCGCATTTCACCGTTTTACGATGTCGGGCCTACATAAATAAACCAGTAGCGCGACACCTTGCAACAGGCGACAATAATCAAAGTAGGCTTAAGAAGAGCAGGCGGCTATAAAATAGGGTCTTCTGCTTTATTTTCCGCAATTTGCTACCCTCGTCCCCGGCCGAAAGAAAAAAAAAAGCCACCCCTGGTCTTTTACTTATTTTTTTCATCCAGTTGCCTTGCTTCGCCATTTCTGTCCGTTCTTTGCACTCTCAAAGATCACCGCCGATTCTCGAAGCCTCTTCGGTCGTTTACGACCCACCGTTGTCCCTTTTATTGAGAGCGCGCAATGTCAATTGGCACGCCATAATCGTTAGGCCTGCTTGGCGCGCTGCCGTTGGAGAATGGATGCTCGGAGTACGCCCCCTGAATACTATTAGCCTGGCGAAGAAAGCCTGCCGTATGAAACGTAGTTCCAGGGTGCCATCATGTCTGCTGGTATTGGCATTGAAGAAAATGGCCTCTTTGGTTTATTCCGCACCTCTGTTTGAGAGAATTTTATGGAAGAATCATTGGACGCGAAAAGAAAATAGGCGCTCTTGGGACCGATCTTTTCTTTCCATTGCCATTTGACGGAATACGTGCTTCACGTGAACTGTTTGTCGCCTTGTCGACGCCAAAAGCTTTGGAGCCTGCGTTTCTTTCGAGAGCACAGACCGCGTCCCCCCAAATGCGTCGTTATAACATGTAACATCTGCTATTTTGGTGTTGTTTGCGTCTATACGCATGCATTGTCATGCTAACGACTCGTGTGAACATTGCTCACATTTGGTTACTGCTTCTCTTCGACACAATGTAAATTTCATAATGTTTTAAAAGAACCACTTGCAATCTTATTGCCGTTAATATTTCGGCTCGCTTCAACAAGAAAACAATATCTACAAGAAACACCACTCGTTTTATTTTAGGAGCTTGCTCCTTGCTCGCGCCTTGTCCGGCGGCGACGGCGGCGACGGCGTGTACACTTCTCCGGTGATTCGAACAATACTCACCAGATGGCGGCGCCGCTAAAGGCGATGCACACCACTCTCGGCACGTGCGCTTCCTTTCTCTTCGCCGGGAGCTCACGCAGTGAACACTCTTCGTTACCGCTCGGCCGCATGAACACCGCAGATGCCAGGGCAGCAGCAGCTCGGGCTCGCCGCCCGAGCGCCACATGTAATGCATATATAACAACGTTGTCACGTCTATATATGATGGTAGGAGATGTGTGCGGAAGGATTCGCGGGTTACCCAATCATCTCCGAGCAAGCTCCTCTAACATCATTCACTTTGTGTATATGGCGGTGATTTTTTCATTTACTTTTCATTGTGTTTTATCTTCTTAAGAAGAGCGACGGCGTTTCCTCAGCTGACATTGATGGGATATATTGCGTGTCGCACGTCGCGTAATGTCACAATATAACTGGTGCTTGCGTAGGAAGCAGTATGCGCATCAGGACACGTTTAATGCGTGGCACAAATTAGAAATCTCCAAAGTACACATTAAGAGAAGCATACAGCGCTGATAGTGAAAAGCCTGCACGAAAGAAGGGGCGTGGTGGTACTAAAACACAGAAAAAATTTAAATAAAAAACAAAATGGCTGCAGATCCACGATGTGAATGCTGATGACGACCGTTGTGAACTTTGTGAGGCGATTTGAATTCGTGAGCCTAAAAACGTCAAGGCGGTGAAGCGTAACTGCTAAACCTTTGCTGAACTTTGTATTGTGGCTAAGTGAATTCAGGCCACACGGAGCCAAACGGAGCCGAAAGAACGAAGACTAAGCAAGACTATGATAATTTGTGTACTACCCATCATTCCCATGCTGGCTGAAGCGCCTTGCGTTGCAGATCCCACAGCCACTAGCGCCAGAGTTCCCTCTAGTGTATTTATAGGAAACTCTATGGTCACCCCTACTTATCCCATTCACCTCACTGCTAAACTATACTACTCGAGGTTATGCTATGCTTTATCCCCTCCCCCCTTCCTTTCCTTCATCCTCACTTTCACTTAGATGCCCTTCCCCTTTCTATTATGCCATTATTCATGGCTATGTTGTGCTGAAATCTGCTTGGCACTTATCTGCAAAGTCTTCTGCCTACGACGCTGGCCTTACACCGAGCTTCAACAGATCCACTGTTAAAAACTCGAGAGCATTGCAATTGGGGAGGCTGGGAGACAGGTGAAGCTGGCAGGCGCTAAATCTCCTTTAAGAGTTCCCTTAAGGAGTGCGTAAGCGTAGGATTTTATTGTAAACTGCGACCCTCCCTTGACCGTCTTTTCTGACGGCACTGGCTCTTCGTCTACTTTCATAGCGTTCTTAAAGAACGAATGGCGAAACGCATATATCCCAAGTAAGAATGGCAGAATGGGCGTGTTGGTTTTGCATATTGAGGTGAAAGGCGCGAAGACGACAACGGACAGGCGCTCTGTCTGTGTGTACTCTCCCTCTGTCCGTTGTCGTCTTCGCGCCTTTCACGTCAATATGCATATATCCCCTTCGGGTGTGAATTATGGTGCACTGTCTACGAATGCGTCAGATTCGCATAGCATAATTCCAAGGCACTCAATATTACATTCTAATAAAAACAAATGAAGCAATGTGTTGTTTAGTATGAGTTTCTGCCATTAATTGTAATGAGCGTTTAATTAAATATTTATATATCTTGCAGTCGGCCAGGTTCCATTTTGACATAAAAAGCATGAAATAATAGGCTGCAAATGTGCGCGCAATTATTTTGTGGTTGTGTTCATTTTGAGAAAAGTAATACTTTTGACATTAGTTCTGGAAGGCGGCACGTCAGATGACCCGTGGAACATCGCACTGCCTTCACCAAAGCGATCGGTTACTGTCATACGCAGCACACTGAGGTTAAGTCAAGACATGTTGACAATAGAGAAGGTTAAGTTCATCCAATGAGCAGTGTATCTTGCTCTCTTTTTGGCCGCAAGTTGACAGAACTAGCATAAACAAGTTGCGTACACAAACGTAGCCTCCACCGTTGAAGGGGATACGGCAAGAAATTTTCGCAAAGTAAAAAATTTCCCTAATGTGCGCAGTTCTCCATGTCGACTTTACATATTGTCCTGCGGAGGGTTCTTATTCCACCACTAGTAGACCACCGTATAACCGAATCAGAACGGCGAGCTGGGTGAGTTGGTAGTTAAACATAATTTTGCTGTGGGCAGCGCGACCAGGGCAACGTGGGTTGCTCTGCATGATAAAGAAGTGCAATTCTTGAACAATGTAATCAAGTGACGCCTTGCCATGACATGAACACGCCACGTGATCAATTTTTTGTATTTATTTACCGCATGTGTGAAGGAATAAAACCAGTTGTCAGTCAGCGCCTGTGTGTGTACGTCTCTTTTAGTCCTCAGTCCGGGTCGCGCTGCCCACAGCAAAATTATGCACTGCATTACCGCAGGCGGCAGCCGCGTCAGGCGCGCCGCCGCAGCAGGAAAAAGGTGAGACAAGGACCGCCGTTGTCTTTAGATGGGCGTAGACCACCACAAACGCGCTCGGTCTACGCATGCGTTGATGCGCTGTAAACTAGCGTATAGCAGCTCCGCTGCAATATTGAGAAGCCACTCCACTCTGTGAAGGTGGACCACCAGCGATGGTGTTTAGCACACGGCATAGACGTGAGTCGGGATTTGGAGCCATATATAGTCGATCACACGCACTGCAACTCAATCCAAAATGTCTGTCCAGAAAATCTCTTTCCAGTTATTATCATGATCATCATCATAATCATCATCATCAACCTGACTACGCCCACTGCAGTAATCAGGTTGATCTTCCGCCAATCAACCCGGTCAATTTATCGTATGCTCCTTTAAAGTTTTCCATTTGATGAGCATTTGTTGTTCTGCCGCTACATGCATAGTCTTATCTGGCTTACCACCTGTTTTTCGCGCATCATGCGCAATCTTGAGGAGACATTTGTGCAGCATGCGAGTTCTTGCCGCAATCTGCCGTTCGCGACATGCGTCGCCTTGTCTGGAATGACGCGTCGTGCCCGTTTCAACTGGTGTTTGCCGCCCATGTGTTCCCCAGTTTTAACAGCTGAGCTGTTTAAAGACGACGTTAGTCCCTACGGAGCGTCGTTTACAGTGCCTAGCGGGTATATGCTATAGAAGCTGGCCAAGCCCAAGTACTCACCTTCGCTCCGGTCCACTAGAAATGAAGGAGCTGTCTATAACTATAGAATGCTCGCTGTTGGCTAAAGTCATGCGCTCTCCTGAACAAGAAGCTGCTCGTCGGGAGCATCAACAGGAATTGGTGCGTGAATGGCGACGACGGAGTCGTTGTGGTTCAGAAGGTTGAAGGAGACAAAAAAGTAAACGACGTTGAATGGACACAGTATTTCGTTTAATCGCCAAAAATCGCGAAAAATAATACCCCCTCCCAAATTAACCCACCTTCGCTGGCGTTACGCCACGAAGCCTGATTAATCAGCGCTGCTAGTGGTGTCAAAAAAGCTACAAACTAGTAGAGCAAACGAAAGAAGAACCTATTAAAGGAAAATAAATAGAAAATCAAAGAAGAACCAATCAATCATGCCACTCGCTCCGCTGTTCAATCAGTCCTCTCGGCGTCAAGTCAGTGAAGCTGGGTTAAGTTTTCTAGTGGAGCAATGGTGAGTAGTGGGGTGTGCCCAATATGTGTGGCACATACGTTGGTGTCTGCAGTCTGTGTGTTCGCTTCTTCGTTTTTAATAGACAAGTGGTGAGTAGCCACGTTGGCGCAATTTCTGTAGCGCATGTGTATTGCGCGCGGACGACGACCGTGTCTTTCTCAGCCACGATTATTCAATATTCATTGAGTGGCCGTGTCCTAGCCATGTGCATCTTCCCTGTAAAAAAGACCATTGACTAATTTGTGACGCTGGGTAACTAGCGGAGCTGACGGGCGCATAATCTCCTATGGGAGTTGATCAAGGGACGCGTAAGCGGAGTCTTATTGTAGGTACCGTTGTCAGATGGGATGGTGACGCCGCACCCGAAGGCACTTAGTCCAAGAGTTATACATTTATAATCCACACGCCTGCCCCGGCACTCAACTTTCACTTCAACTTCAACTTTATTTTTTCTTCTAGTACAGAGTAGAAGCTGCCTCCGGGGCTAAAAGCTGCTGTCAGCAGCTTGACTGGGCCCAGGAGGCGTTTATCCACGTGGTTTCGCACTGGCTTCGGTATCAGATGCATTGAAAGCTCTCTGAACCTCACGTGGTCTTGAGTGCCTTCGTTGTCGGCCTACTTTCGGCCAAGCGATGATGCCATGCGATGACGTCAGCATGTGACATCACATGGTAGCTTTATGTGACGTCACATTGCTTTCGTGATGACGGCACAAGTTTTCGCGACCTGTGACGTCATGATGGCGTCGCACTACGACGCCATCGCGTGACGATGGTTCTTTGCATCACTCGTGTCGGTGTCGCCGACGCCGGCGGTCACGTTTGTGCGTTTGATAATACATCTAAGGCTTTCGCAATCACAAAATCTGTGGTATAAAATTAACGTCGGCAAGGAACCGCGATCAGCAGAAAGCGCTTTATGCAAGCAGACGACTCCGAAGCCGCGTTGTAGCCGCGTCGACTGCTATAAACGCGAGGAGGCCCTATCGCAATGAAGATCTATGGCTGCGTTTGAAAGGACGCTTGTAAGCGGGAACATTCAACACGCATCCCGCGAGATTTCACTCCCCGCGCTCGGCACCATGGTCTTTCCCCTCGCGGCTATCTTCATGGTGGCCGTTGCTTTTTTTGTATGTCAACCTTTCTGAGAACGCCAAAGCAAAGCAATACGGGGGTACTGTCACACCATCCCCCGCTGCTCCCTCTAAAGCTTCTTCTCTTACTTACGTCTTTTCTCTTCAATGTATTGTTGAACGCTCCCTTAACACCACTCGCCCGCATACAACCCTCCATTTCTCTCTTGCCTCTGCAATACTAGAGAACCGTAGCGTCCTGCTCATCTTAAACCCTGGGGGTGCGCTGTTCTTTTCCTGCCTCTTTTATTTAGCTTTCATGATCCCGACAACTATGGCAAGTAAGATCACAACGGTGCAATTACAGAAGAAAGTAAATAGACACAGGAAAAAAAAAAGAATCGCGAGACTGTACGAAACGTATAAAAGGCAGAGGCAAAGAGCGGCTGAAGGGAAAGGCAGAGAGGAAGAGGGTGCACCAGTAGTCTACCTCAAAGAGCGAGCCTCCATAACGTTGATGTCGCGGACGTGACATGGCGGTCTTATGTCACTCTGAGGGCAAAAGGAACATGTCGGCTGGTTTAAGGCCGCCACACCTGGGAGCAAAGGGAGATTTTGTAGTGACGTCATCGCATCCTTCGTGACGTAATGCGGGCGACTGTATTGAAGCGACAGGCGGTGGACTATCTGCTTGTCATGTCGAAATCACCTCCACAGACAGTGTTGGATATGTTGGCCGAAAAACAAGAAGCTAAGCGAACGACAAGAGCCAGTGGAGAGTTGTGCCGTTGCCTTGACATCAACAAATAGAGCCTTGCTAACTAATGAAATTGCGCGTGAAAACTCTTGCAGAAAAATAGTTCATGAATGGACATGGGTCTTCTCAAGAATTGCCAGCAATGTTATCGCAATATACTTTTAAGCGCGCGGTATTACAAAACTCATATTATCACTGATAATAATTAATTGTGTGCGTGCTATCTTTCTATATGTTAGAAAAGTTTGCTTATGAACAGGAACACTTTGGAGAGAAGGAAAACAAAATGGTTATTCGTTTCGTATCTCGTCCGTTATAACTCGTAACTGAGTCAACAATTCTCGTCCATCATTAGGGCGCCAGGATTGCAACTCATGACATATCTATCTACCGCGAATGATTCCGTTCCTCGTATAGACAGTTGGGGAGTACCGACTGCGTGACGTGGTCGTCTGCTCGCTACAAACGCATGTGGACGGCAAAGACTAACGAGCCGTGTCGTGTTGATATTTAGTAGCGAAGCCACGAGGTAAAATCGAACAGGCTCGAAGAGTCAACATCCACTGGCGCTGCAAGAGCTTGCAGAACTGACAGAACAAAGACAAAAAAAAAATATGGGTGTATAAATTGAGCTCAGCCTCGTTAGTACAGCCTCATTCGTTGCCTGATGATTTCCTAATGTGTTTGTCCCCATGTTGAGCCACGCCCGGAAGGCAAACCTCAGAGACATGTTCCTTCCTACTGACGCAGACTCCTTTCGCGGTATTGCTTCCATTGCCGAAATGCGGCGTTCCCGCAGAGTACTTATTGCAGCGTAAATGTCTCTGGCTACGCATTTAGTTATTGTGCTTTGGAGAGAGAGATAGATTATACGCACCGTGGTAGAATAGTGGGTAAGGTGCTGGGCTGCGAAACACGAGTGCAAGGTTTGGATAGCTGGAAACGGCAGCCACATTTTCATTGTGTAGAAATGAGCACGCGTACATATAGTGCGCTGTCCATGTCAGCGTGCGTTGATTGGCTTAAACTTCAGAACTGCTAGAGAGGCTCCAATGAACATTGGCGACTCAGCGGTATGTATTCTATCGGCGCACCGGAAAATGGACAGAAATGGCCTCTTGAAAAATACCACCCAGCCATCCTCCAAATCTCCCCCCGCCCCCCCCTTCACCGTAGAAGTTACGAAAATTGAGACCATGTACTGTAACATTCAGTCTACACGTGTACAAGTTAAATATTTTGAAACTTTATGGAGATGTATAAATAGTATTTGTTTGACCAATTACCATATATATTTCCATATATTTGCGTAATGTCCTTACGGGAACATACGCAATGGTTGAGACGCCGTACGAAACATTTCACTGCGGTAGCATCACGTTTAAAACAAAACTTCGAACTTTTGGTGACGTCGAATAGCTTCTGTTTGTTTGTCGACCCTTCATGGCAAGGAAAAGGGATGACAGTCACAACAGACGACAAAAAAACCTTGATATATATATATATATTAATAGTGTTTAACAAAGCAAACGAGCCCATAAGTTTACAATTCTTTCCTTTATATATATATATATATATATATATATATATATATATATATATATATATATATATATATAGAAGGAACAAAAAGAGTACGACGCACGTTGGTTTTGCACGGTATATTTTCTGACGTTTCGGCTGGTGGATCCAGTCTTTGTCAAAGTCCACCACGGTCCACCAGCCGAAACGTCAGAAAATATACCGTGCAAAACCAACGTGCGTCGTACTCTCTTTTGTTCCTTATTCTACCGGGGCCAGCGTTATTTCATTGCTGCAACTATATATATATATATATATATATATATATGTATATTTCATATCAAGTGTGCCAGGTCAATTTTCGACAATCTCCGATCAGGCTGAAAAAAAATTTTGCAGGTATATGTGAATGTGAGAGCTAGTTATTGAGGCGTTATATTTCGCAAAAAATTTTGTTTGCTAGAGGGCGCTTCGAACTTTGGGCAGTGGGCGCGCGAAGCGGCAACGGGCGATACCGCGTCAGGATCCGGGCACGTTTTGTTTCAGGCCGCCAAGCGTTTGCGTGCACGAAAAGCATTTCTGTGAACAAGACGTTATTCGTGAGGGTGAGAGCATCCTACAAGGCACTGTTTAGTTTGCAGCGTGAAAGAGCAAACCTAGGGACCGACGCCATTCAAGGCTTGTTCGAAGGCCTCCCCGCTAACTTCTCGAAGAAGCAATCGACACCTTGGCAGCCGCCTCAAAGGCCGCCCCTCGAGCGCCCTCGTGAGTTACGAAATACTCCAATTGAGAAAAAGGTGCGTAGATGATGCCCATGAATGGCTCCGATGCTTAAGTGAATTAGCACTAAGTGATCTTAAGTGTTGCACTTTTAAACGGCTTGCTCTTGTGCGCTTTTGGTGGGGCAGAGCAATAGCAAGGTTCTCGTATGTTCGCGAATATTCATACAACAGACTTTTGGTATTCGATATTCGCATCAGTTTTTTTGCATGCAATCTGCCCGAGAAAGGAAACCCATCCACCAGCAAGCAATCTGCATTATTTCACCGGCATTTTCTAACAGAGTATTTCCCTGGTACTTCCTTCGACGAGCGTCATTGCTTTGCGGTAAGGGTACACAAATATCACTTTTGAAATCAGTGACATAATATATGGATAATCTAGGCTGATTACATTTCCCAAGCGTGAATAGAACGCCACGACAGAACATTATCACGTGACTTGCGTGCTTTACGAGGCACACATTTCTCGGCGAAGAGGCGTGAAAGCCGCCGAGGCAATACCGAATATATGTAGTTTGCTAGACCGGTGAGCAGAGCTGGAGTGCACACCGATTTCGCTGCGATCGAAAGGAATGGAGCACTGCCGCGACAGAGCAACCTCACAGCCACCGCAGATCGAAACACTTAGAATATAAATCTTCCATGACGTTTTCGGTGTTAGAGTCCCATGATAAAACTTTCCAGCTTGGCTGGTAAGCTTTTTGTGGCATTAATGAAAGTAGGAACCATAAAGATTGGTTTTCGGTCGCTTTAACGTGCACCGACATGGCACAGAACTCGCGCCTTTAGCATTTTACCTCCGGTCATATGTGCAACCACGTGGCTTGGATTGGTCTCGCATCCTTCGGGCCGTGAGACCAGCATGGTAGCTACTGTACAACAGCGGCAGGCAGGTTCTCAATGTGCACACTCCGGCCGCCTCTTACCAGCGCTGAAGATCTGGCGAGTGGGAGGATGCATCCGCAGCACGCTAGAAATGGAACACGACATGCCAGACACAATTGTCCAAACACCTCGGACGAGCTCGTGGCCGCAAAACGCCATGAACGCTTTTAGGGGAGCGCGGTAGTCAGGTTTCTCGCTACAGTGGATGCGTGGTGCTATCAGAATGCATATGGCGGTGCCCAGTTGCATGAAGTAACACTGTTTCTAGGTGGTAGTAAAACGCACTGACGAAGATAGCGCCCCTAGGGCGGCAAGTCAACGCTCTCCATGTCACCTAACTGCAGAGGGTGATGCTCCCGCTCAAACGAGCTGACCCATAACGCATGGCTTGCAATGACAACGTCCTCATTAGCAAGTATAAAACACGCTAATATGCCACTAAACATCACCGGAGCCGTGATGAACGTCGTATGACTTCTACGGCAACGGAAGGCGTCTGTGTGTCATCCATGGATTTGATGCCTGAAAGAGAACAGCCTACCGGCAGGGTCGTATAGGCCCAGGTTAGAGCGGCTGTCGGATGGGACGCGTGGTCAGAGTCCGCAGTGCCATCTAGGGCTTGCATGGCACGCCAGTCATGTCAATGCTTGCATTGCAGGACTGGATTGTGCAGTCGTATTGCTCATGAAGCGTGTAGTATCTGCACACCGCTGTGATGGCTGAAGCTGTACACTTGTCTTTCTAGAGGAAAGCGCGCTTGCGCGGGCCGGTGGGCGGTTGAGCACCCGACATCATGTATGTATGCCGAAGCGGCGGTTGTGATCTATGATTCAAAACGCGTAGCATACATATGCAAGATATGCACGTCAACTCTGCTATATGCACGCGTTTTTTCTTCGAATCGGTTATTTTTGCAGTCAAAACTAAACATTATGGGCAGGAGCCCGCGGTAAAAGCTATCTTTTCATAGCTTGACACAACGCCGTAGACCCCCGCTACAAACAAAGACTTTGGCGGCATCTCAACCGCAAAAGGATTAAGTAAGTTTTAATCACGATGAAGCCATATGGCGTAACAGGAATAGGTAAATATTTTATGTAAAGAAGAAATACTAAAGCATTTAGGTGATAATAATAAAAAAGCTGGCAAAGAAAATTTACAGAAAGTGCTTTTAGTAGTGTTCTTCAGAACAATATTCTGTGTTCATGAATTGTTTGAAGTCGTAGGGATTCTTCTGCTAATAATTGTAAAGGTTTGAAGACGTCACTCATGGGTTCGCCGTAGTGATGCAGAACTACCGATGGTACTATCGATAGTTGAGTCACTATCGAACAATCGATGGTAGAAGAAACTATCGATAGCGCTAACGACAGTAAGTTATATAGAACTATCGATAGTATAAAATAAACCGCGCGAACACACTGCAGCATAAACTTGGCTCTCCGAGTGTGTGGTCGTATATGGAGGGAGCAGGAGAAGCAAGCAGAAGGGCAAGAATGTTGGCATGCTTGCGTTCCTCCAGCAGAATGATTGGCTGACACCTGACTATTGAGCTTAACTGTTCAGCTTTAGCAGAAACGAAACCGCTACATGTGGCGGAAGTACGCGACTTGAAACTGATATTGCATTTTGTGATTTCAAAAAAAAAATCACACCATATCCACGGAGTGAATGATGATGAGTGGGCGAAGCTCCGGAGGTTCATCGGTAAACCGTGAATCTTCCGTGAAATTCGCCCAGTACATCATCAAAGACGTGAAAAACAATGTGTGTATATGTAAAAGAAATTGATATTTTATTCGTGAGCCGTGATTTTCCGTTTTGTTCTCGTTTCTTCGTTGGTCGTGGTTACCGTTTACATAAGCCGTGGCTTCCGTTCCCCCTTCATTATAACCGCTTTATGGTCGGTGAAATGGAGGGAGAGCGGTTCCTGGATGGGTCGTAGTGGGAAAGTTTGCAAAGACGAGATCGATGCAGGTTCCTCGGATGGTGGTTGGTTGCATGTGGTCAAACGATATGCATGTGAGACCACATCGCGATGCCATGTGTTGTATGAGCGAACTGCTTTCAGTGATGTCAACGTTAAAGTCACCCACCAGTAGGGTAACGGGACGCGCTTATTCTTCATCGTCATCAGCGTCATCGTTATGACGCATAGTGGGTACATTCCATGTGCTGTGCCGTGATGGCAGCGTCATCGTCATCGCACGGGGGTGGCTACGACGCACAACGAGGGACTAACCCATGCCCTAAGGAGCTTCGCCCCTAAAATTACAGCATATCCACGGAGTGAATGATGATGAGTGGGCGAAGCTCCGGAGGTTCATCGGTAAACCGTGAATCTACCGTGAAATTCGCTCAGTACATCATCAAAGACGTGACGAACTTTATGATCTTATGGCTTTATGGCTTTATGGTCGGTGAAATGGAGGGAGAGCGGTTCCTGGATGGGTTGTAGTGGAAAGTTTGCAAAGACGAGATCGATGCAGGTTCCTCGGATGGTGGTTGGTTGCATGTGGTCAAACGATATGCATGTGATACCATATCGCGATGCCATGTGTTGTATAGCATCGCGATCGTCATCGTCATCAGCGTCATCGTTACGACGCATAGTGGGTACATTCCATGTGCTGTGCCGTGATGGCAGCGTCATCGTCATCGCACAGGGGTGGCTACGACGACAACGACGCCGGACTAGCCTATGCCCTAAGGAGCTTCGCCCCTAAAACATAAAAAAGCTAAGTTTGTAACTGTAAGGTGTAACATGGCGCGCCTTGGCCACCCATGGCCCTTGCACCACAAAACCCCACTAATCATCATCATTTTTCACTATGAAGTTATTTATGGAGATATTCCCGGGATTTTGATTGCGGGAGTAATTTATATCTTTCGCGAGATGATTGCTCATAAATTAAGCGAACTGAGTACTGCTGATAGTAGGCCATCGCAAATGATTTCGCAATATCGCCACCCAACAACAGCATAATTATTCACAGCACTATTTATTATACTATCAGCAGCAATACTCCGGATGGTACTATTGATTGCACTGTCGATAATATCATTGTTTATCTATAGTAGTACTATCGATGGTTGCTTTACACTATCGATAGTTTGAAAGAAACTATCGATACTATTGATAGTCCATTCACAGATAGTTCTGCATCACTAGTTTACCGAGTTGTGTGGGTTTGTTCTCGTTTTTATTTGAAACCTGCCGGGAAAAAGGGTGTGCTTTAGGTTGTTTCGCGTTTCAAGGCTGTAGATAAACGATATTCATATAATTTTTTCAACCCTGAAGTACTTGATATTTCCAAAAAAGATCTTTAGTATGTTGCAATATACGAACACTTGCGAAAATTCTTGTAATTGTTTTGCAGAATATGCAATTTTTTGATGTTTTGCTTTGATGTGTTACCCCCAAATTACGCGGCAGCACGTTATTTGAGACAAAGAAAAAACGAACGACATAACAGCGTAAAGCTTTAGGCAAGAGCATGATGTTTGAGGACAGCAGTTATTTGAGATAGAGTTCAGTCCACCGCGGCAGGGAAACGCTATGCATCATCATTGCGAGGTAAGAAGTGGGCGTACGGTGGCGCTGCTCGTGAGCACGCTATAAAAATAAAAAGAAAGTGCTTGACTTGGCCAATCCCCCCAAAGTGGGTACGAGCCATAAAACTCAGGCAACTAACAAACAAACAAACAACGCGTATGTCAGCCTCTTCTCTGTCTCCACTGATAATTTGATAATGGCGGGAATAACATGGTTATTCCGGGATACTGATTCACTAAATAGGACACCCACGCTTCTAAATGTAGCAGCAATTTCTAATTGGGCTTTAGAGAAAGGTAATTTGTTTAAATAATACAGCAAAAGTTCGTTAATTCGAACAAGAAGGGGACTATAAATTTGTTCGAATTCAGCGGGGTTTTAATTAGCAGGCGAGTCCTATATAGTGAACGGACATAGCGCCACACTGCGTGGGCAGAACCCAAGAAAGCCTCTTCTGGACTCGTTATCGCGAATTAGGTGCTACTACACGTTTGTGGCAGGGGATTTCGTAAGTTAGGTTAATGTAGCTCCAACAGTGAAGAAGAATATATTGATCAGTCAGTGACACTCCAGAAAAAAGCCCCGACAAGCACTCATGTGAGTAGTGAACCTTAATGTCGAAATATACGACGCTATTTGAGCTCCAGATCACGTTTATTTACATGGCTGAGCTAACGCATTCAAAATTAAAAGTAATCAGTAATTTACATCAACTTGCGTTTCTTCTGTCGCGACTCCGTGAGCCTCGTTTGCAGCTTGCCCAAGAGCTCCAACTTAACGTCTCAATTCTGGTCTGCTGAGAAATGCTGCTGTTTGGTTGTTTTGCATGTCTAATTAATTTGGTTTGGTTTGGTTTGGTTTTGCAGCACATTGTGACCACTCTGGGCAGACTTCTGCAAGTAGCGATGAAAACCAGGTCCTCCCAGTTTGAGTTTACCATTGTGGATACCGACGCGTTCCAATTATCGGGAGTTTTCCTCCATAGATATACACAGGGCTGTGCCTGGACCAGGGCGTCAGTTCTAATTAATTGTAAGTTGGTATTAAGGCTTCGCTACCGCCAACCAGCGGCTGGGATTAGTGTTGCGCAGGCGTAGTGCCCGCTCTGAGTGGTGCTCCCTTCGAAGGCGATAGCGGCCTCTCAGAGTGCGGCCAGCACGTTACAGCTTATATAAAGCGGAGCTGTGTTTAGTATGTACGTGCGTATTGCTGCGTACGCATGCGCATCTGAGCATCGAGCAAGCACATTCCACAGCGTAGGAACAAGCTTTTCTTTTACGACTTGTTTATATTGCCAGTTATGTTGGGGCCCTGTTTTTATCAGCTATTACTTAGAACCCACAACAAGGAACAGCGTGGGCACACGGGACAAGAGAGACTGACAGGATTTGGCGCACCAAGTCCTGACAGCGGCAAGTCCTGTCAGTCTTTCTTGTCCCGTTTGCCCGTGCTGTCCCCCTGTTATGAAGCCAAGCCAACAAGCTGAAGTTCATACCCTTTTAAGGCAACTGACAACAAAACTTGAATTGATTACACAACCTTTCTCGCTCTAAAGCTGTTCGAGCGGGCGTCTTACAGTCCATTAAATGTCCATACAGACCAACAGCATCAGCGCACAACGTATGGGAATGAGCTGTGCAAATGCTTTTCTATAAAGGGACGCGGCCTTTGAAAAGCAGCCTCAACGCCCCTTGTATCTCCGGTCACGGCACAAAAAGGAGCCGAGAGACAAACGAGCTTTCTCGCCTCGGACGGCTTCATTATAAGTGGCTCTCAATAGAGACGTCCGTCCTTTTGTTCTTAGCTTCGTTTCTTCGCCAAGCAGTATCCAGTCGCGCTTCGCTTCTCTCTTCTCTGGTCCGGCAAACCACGAAAAATAATTTTCCGACGTGCTTCACAAAGTGGACTCCCGCCGTGAGTGGGAGTGTTGCGGGTGTTGTCGGGGGTGTCAAAATAAATGAACTGTTCGTAATGAAGAAAGAGCTAGCGATGGAACCGGATTTTCACGCCTGCTACCTATCTATATACACCCTCCGAGTGTCTGTCTCTCCACCGACCGTAATGAATTTTTTATCTACGTCCTCGCGCCAGTTGACTACGTCCTCGCGCCAGTTTGACGTGGCACGGGCGCGCGCGCCGTGTGTTGTTTCTTCACTGCAATCGTTAACTGCCTTGTCTTTTTGTTGTTACGCTGGCTGCTGACCAGCCGGCGAGTCTTTCAAGATGCCGCCGCGCATCGATGTGCAGTCAGCCGGCAAAAGATTCGTTCTTGCCTTGCCGAGTTCATCTCGCGTTGGCATGCCACCTCCCGTGTGAGACTCCATTTGCTTTTGTTTCTTTTGCAAGTCGTACAAGTAGACGACGAAGACGTATCATCCACGCTGATCGCCATTTCATCGCAGGTAGCCACGCGCATCAGTATGTGTACATGCATGTTTGTGCAAGGTGTATGTTTGTGTGCATGTCTGCACATGTATCTCTCTGTATGCGTAGTGTGGAATAAGTGCCTGCGCGCGCGTGTTTTTGTGCTTGTGTTTTGTCGTTGGCCGGAACTCGTTCAGCCTCACTAAAGGACGTATGTATCTTCAACAATTCCGTCGTGATGCATTCACAACTTGTCACTGCCTTGATGCGTAAATGCTTCAGCGCCCTTAAATATTTGCGTTTATGCAACTTAAGTGTTTCAAATGGAGAAACTCCTGTCCGCAATAGAAAAAAACTCGTCTCTTTATAAAAAAACGTTGAGGAAAATGACTTTGGCCACAGCGAGTTCACGTCTCTTCGAACAGGACAAGTCTACCGTTAGTTTTCCAGCTGATCGATAGCCACTGCAGTAACAGTCATGAGCAGTCAAAACACGAGCGAGTGACCGTTTGCTAAAACACGTTCTTTCGCTTCCTGTTTGAATCAGTACGCGTAATGTCAGGAATATTCGCGACTGCATGCTTAAATTGAGGCCTAAACTATCTTTTGGCAACAACGCGATTAGCGGTCGTAGCAGTGCTGTCGAGTTATCACTTGCGAAGTTTATTTTATTTCTTGTTCGCTTTTTACTTGTACAAAACTGTATAGATCCTTAAGAAAGATAGTGTTTTCAGTACACGGGAACTACGTCCGTTGGAGATGGGCTTGCTGTGCAGCGCATATTGTGCTGCCATCTACAGTAACACTCTGTGAGAGGCTGCTGCTGTTGTGGTTTTTTTTTATCTGATTCAGTTATCTTCTTTTCTCGTTCATCAGACTTGTATGCCATTTTTCAGTTGTATATGATTGAAAAATGTCTTCCGACAACACGTCACGAACGAAGACGTGCATATTCTGGGTCAATAAAGATCAGGGATACCTTCACTTTTGTGACATCTTCGCTGGCTGTAACGCAAGACGCATCGGTGTGTGCATGTGACAGCATTCGAGAACGACGTCGTCCACAGATAAAGGAAGAAACGGAGAAACGGTTGATACAGCAAGAATCGTCACACGGGTGTGTAAAAGTTCGAAAAAAAAAGAAAACAGATGCTCGTGAAGGCGTATGTTGGGGGGGCTAGTTGGTACGACATAACTTTGTAAAAAAATGAACTGCGCTGAAGACGAGACACCAGAAACGAACTGGACAGGACGATCGCTCGTGTGAAGCGAGAAACGTGCACATATAAATGGCTAGCTCTTCCATAATCGAGAGTAGATGTAAGCATGAAACACGTATTGGCAAATCAGATTGGTTGAAGATTATATTAGCCAAAATCACGTGCGTATTCGCAAGGGAACACTGCACCGAACTACACCGCAGTACACTGTGCACTCGTCCACATAGGCGTGCGCAGGGTTCCCCTTCAGGGGGGGGGGGGGGGCGAAGGTTCATCTCAGCGCCCCACCTCCCTATTATGTCAATGTATGGGGCTGACTTTGCGCCCCCCCCCCTCTGAGTCACAGCGCCCCCCTCTCCCTATTATGTCTACGTGTGGGTCTGACTTCGCGCCCCCCTCTCTTAGGTGACTAGGGGGGGGCAGCCGCCCCCCTGCCCCCCCTCGTGCGCACGCCTATGCTCGTCCATATACACGTCCGACTGGAGTTTTGCAGACACGTAGCGCCACCTGTCGGAGCAGTTTTGGGTAGTGCAAAGTCCGACTCCCTTGCACTATTTGCTGTGCAACAAGGTACAACTAGCGAGTGCGAAACCACGATTAAGATAAATATTAGGTGTGTTGGCGCATTGAACACTCCAGAAAAAGAGCTACTAATTTCTCTCCGCTGGTCGGACCCGCAGCCGAACCGCCATGAAGTGCTTGCCAGAACTATACCAGAACGACGGTGAAAACAATAGCAGACGCAACAGCTCCGCGCGCTACGAAGAAATGCCTCAATTGACGCAACTGTTGCGTTGTGAATTGCCACGGACGAAAAGCACTTCAGTTTTACCGATTTCCGTAGCTGTCCACGAAGCAGAACGACGAGAGCGCTGGATACGGGCCGTTTCAAACGTGTTGGGTAAGCGCATTACTCGCGTTCTCCACAGCCGGTCGGATGAAGAAGTGTGATAATGTGGGTCTCATGTTATTGTTTTGAGTAGCCTTGACGGAGAACCGTGGTAACCTTGACTATGAAGCTCAGCAGAGGATCTGACAGCGGTGCGCGCCGTGCAACAGTTAAAAGCAGACTGGTGACGCGCGCGATAAACATCGTCCACTCCGCGACCACCCATAATCTGAACTGGTCGTCACCACACAGCATCGCGCACGTGCGCTTTCAAGGCTCAAAGTTCCGGCTTTAACTAGCAAATGCTAACACGTGCGTCATACAATTAAATCGCAAAATGTTGGTCGTGACCGCCATCAGGTTCTTTTTTGCCGGTGGTCTCCGCGATTTCCGGAGCTATCTCGGAGGCCTCGGTTTTGCCTTTCGTTGTACACCGAGAAAGTGGACACGCACGTCTCCCCAATTGCAGTATATACAAACAGAACACAACCGTGAACAGAACATTCGAGGATGCGTAATAACAGTTCAACGCACAGGAAGCGACAGATGGAGGGAGAATGCAACTGCAAAAGCGAAAATCGCCGGGGCCATTCGGGCCTGATAAAGCGAACTTCGTACCACTGATTATCAGATACATTGCTCGTGTATGTACTTCATCGCTTTGACATTATGTGTTTGCCTAAATTTAACGCATTTAGCCGTTACAGAACGCCCGTCGGAGTGCTAGCTTGCCTCGAACTCGATGCGATGCTCGCTTCCACTTGCGAGTTGCAGCATGCCGAAATAACTGAAACATATTTTGCATTGTACCCGCAGTTCGCTTTGATGAGCTTCCTACTTTTCTGAAGCGAGGGTGGATTGACGCAAAAAGCTTTTCAGGTCTTCAATTTTCAGGAAACCGCGCCTCAACACCAACGAAAAAAGGGGGGGGGGGGTCTGTTGTGGCCTATGCACATTCGCTTGCGGACGGCTCCCTTTGCACTACTCAGTTATGGCCAGGGCGGCGATGAGGGCGCTGGGGGGCGGCGTTTTTCGCAGCGCTGCCTGCGCAGAGTCTGACGTCTATAGACGCCATCGTTTGCTGTCCCTGAGCGATAAATCTTGGTTTTCGCCTAGCGTCTGCAGCCGATGCCGCCACGACGCGACAGCAGGCCAGTGCGCTTCACGCAGCGTGGTGCCATCCTTCGAAGAGTGCGGCAACCTGCGCCGCGAAACCGCTGCCTCTGGCAGCGCGCCGTTTACTCGCCGGCCGCTGGTGTTCACAAGAGCACTGGCTTGCTGCTGGTGTTTAAAAGAACCAGTGTGTGGTGCCCTATCTCCCCTCGGAGCACCGCTATCGTAAATGGTAAATAAGATTTCAGCGTACAAAAATTACAGCTTCAGTGGTAGTGATGGTGTAAAAAAAAAAAGAACACTAAAAGAATTCTGAAGCAATATGCTGACTTCGCAAGATGCTGACTCCGCGCTCTGAAGCAAGATCGCGGAGTCAGCAACGTTCTCACAGCGCACATTGCCGAGTCGAACACCTTAAAAAAGTCGCACAATTCACAATGAGGCGCTCGCGTGCGAACTGGTTCGTTTCGAGATAGAGCGGGAAAGAACGAAAACCGCACATGCGCGTTGCGTTGAGCAGGCCTTATTATCTGCGAAAGGGGCAGCAACTGTCGAGTTTGCCCAAATTAAAATAATAATTGCTGAGAGCGTGCCGGATCCCTTCCGTCTTTCTCGCACCTAGCCGGAATCTGTTGTCTCAATTCTATCTCGCCTACAGCGCCGTGGCTCAGGCGAGTCGAACAACTTTGGCGTGCCTGCCTTTTCGACATTCCGCCGCGGCGACTGCTTCTAACGCCTTCCAAGCTGTGGCACGAGCTTCAACGGTGGCGGCTGCTTTGTGGAGGGTCAAATAATTGCTACTAAAAGAGAGGAGCGTCACGAATAGGCGGGGCTAAAGGTAGGTGATTAAACCGTCACGTTAATTGCGTGGCCGTGATTAAAATGGCGAGCTTTCTCTCTCCCTTTCTCAGTCCGTAAGGGCTTACTAAAAATCCGCTGGCTCATAGCTTCAAGACGCAGCCTTCGCTTATGGCGCTGCGCTGTGGAACTTGAGCTGCGGGTTCGAATCCGTGCCTTGTACTGCGGCAGGTGTCCAAAACAGCGAAGTTGTATTCTCTTTATATTTACGTGACGACAGAGTTCTTTACAGAGACCCTTTTCTTTAATATCGGCCAATTTTGACCGTATCATTTCACACAGCTTGGGCGGCGAAGCTTCGTGACTACGGAGATCGGAAAACGCAGTGTGTAAGCACCGTATAGTTATCGCTCATCTCTACCTGCGGCCGAGGGGCGTGCGATGTGGCGGCCCCATCACAAGAGCCGCGCGCGTTCGTGTGCACACAATCGTGGAAGGTGCCAGGAGGGGCGTGGCCGCTTGTAAATGGCTGCCGAAATAGAGTGTCTAGGTTCCTCACGAAGGCCTCATCGATTAAACAGGGAAAGAAACGGCGGAGGTGTCACGAGAGAGCGGGGTGGAGGGCGCTAAAAGCTTCGTAAAAGCTGATTCTGCTGCAGCGCGAAAGAGAGGGAACGTGGCAGACGTGAATAGTGGTAACGGGGGGCGGGTGCAGTGAGCCTATGGCACACAGAGTAGGTGAGATGAACTTGAGTGTTAATAGAGTTCCCACAAAAGAGGAAGCTCGTAGAACAAAAAAAAAAAACACAAAAAACTTGAGAATGCACGATGCCCGTCAGGCGTGTAATATAATTACGCATTCACACCATGAGTCCTTTGAAGACGAGCCGCGGCGCTGAAGATTGTTTCGCGCACAGCATGGGGGGCCCTCCAAGGAGCACAGCACCTCCTGTAGGGCTGACGTGGTTACGAGAGAGGAGGTTCCAGTGAAGAGAGAGAGAGAGAAAAAAAGGATAGGCTACCCACACTTTGACTTCATGTCAAGGCAATGCTGAACACACGCGATGGTCTGGTGTGCTATGAATTGGGCTCGTTTGTGTCCCCTGGTACTTTATTGTTACGTGCTTGTTCTTGCTTATCGCTCCTCCTTCTTCTCGTCTTATCAGTAACGTTCCAGCACGGTAAGCTAGAACTTCTAGCCTTGAAGAAGACAAGTGTACTTGTTGCAAACATCGGCTCGAGCACATAACCCCTGTTTACGGATATTTTTATCTTAAGGGTTCACAGTAGTTCACAGTGTACTCCAGTTTTGTAGCTCATTATTGCCAACTCACCAAATTCTTCTCTTTTGATGCAAAGACCACCGCCCCACTCGATTTGCCGTGCAGCCCCCGCCATGTCGGCTTCCTGGAACTTGGGCCTCCGCTTCAAAAGTTTGCCGACCTCTGCTCTGCACCACGAGGTGTCGCTACCAGCGTCGCCCTGTACCTATACTTTTCCGGTTACCCGTACATACGTAAATTAAGTAGACTACCAATTAAAACTCTCCTTTATAGAGATTTAGCTTGTCCACACATTTCTTGCTGGGTTCCCACTTTCAAAAAGGATACATGGGAGCGGCAACCGGAGAAACGCATAGCCATAGTACCGCAACGAGGCAACGAGGCAACGAGGTGCACGTTCTACCTTATTGCTAGTGTAAAGCATTCTCAGGGACCTGATCAGTAACTCGCAGTATTTTTATCATTTTGTTTTGACGAGAACACAGCCAGGACCGAAAAAGATTTATCAAATATACGGCAGCTGGACAAAACGGCCATAGTACGTGTGGGTTGGCCTTGGTGACTACTTTGAGCCAAATTGACAACCTTACGACACTATCTGTCGACGGAAATTTTCGGTTGGCTCCAAGGCTGCTTTTCTGCACTTTGAAATTCTATTTCTATTCAATTCTAAATTCAATTTTACCCAATTTAGCCGGTCATTTCTCTAAAATATATCTTATGTACTCATTACCAAAATGGCTAGGTAAGATATATTGTTTCCGAAGACCTTCTGCCATGCGCCCACGCCATCCCTCTGCAGCAGGCTGGTGTGCACCGAGGCAACAACACGGAACGCGCGGCACGCGTGCAAAAATGGTGTGTCGAAAAAAAAAATGCATGTTGGCTAACTCATGGCTAGCACGCTATTCACGCTGCCCGCCATATACGCTGGCGGTGCGCTCCACAACAAGCTGAAGTTCATACCCTTTTAAGGCAACTGAGAACAAAACTTGAATTGATTACAAAGCCTTTCTCGGTCTAAAGCAAACTAAAGCTGCCTCAGCTTTAGTTTGCTGAGGCAGAACGGGAGTTTTCGTGCAACTTGACAAAAACCAAACATCAGCAGCAAAACGACAGCAACCAGCCCTTGTAGAATTACTGAACTTTTACGCCGCGATGCACAGTCAAGCGAGGGTGCCTGCAGTGGCGGCTCTTGGGAACCAGCTGCGAGCCGTGCCCGTCGAGAGACGATGCGCGTGCGACCCCGGATGACCGGAAGACTACGTCCTCCTCACTTGCAGCGAATGGGCTTTAATTAAGGCGCCAAGACGGCAACTTGGCAGCATGCGGGGCAGCTTCATGAGTTGGAGATGGGGCTTCCATTAACGCCTCTGGTGAAGCTCGAAGGCGGCTTCTTGAACGGGACTATGGATGAGGCTCGCCCGGCTGTCTGGGCAAGCGTGCACGTGTCTATTTATCGCTTCGTGCAGTCTTAGTTACAGCCTCCTCTTCCCTCTTAGTACCATCATCCCCCCCCAGCGTCACCTCTAGGTTCGCTGCTGGCACGGTTATCGTCGCGCCTTTGGAGTCTTCGCCGTCTTTTTATTAATTTTCCTCGTCTACGGCTTCTTGAAACGGCTAGACCATGAATTCAACAGTGCTGCAAGAAAAAAAGAATACACAAGCGTAAAAATGAAGTTTGTAAGGCAAGGGATGGTGATAAAAGAATCGAAGGAACCATTTAAAAAAAAGCCGGCATATCCCACGCACTGTGGGAATCGATGTAATGCGAAGCAGCCAGGAAGGAGCAAATCATGCTTTACATAATTTGGCATGTCATGTTTTACATGTTAGGACCCTGTCATTTATGTTCGTCATACAGTCACGTCACTCAATACCGAAGTTTGGTGTATATCAAGCTAACGAAACAGCCGCGAGCGCGCCATGAGCGTGGCATGCAAGTCATTTCGCACATGACATGTCATTATTTGCATATTACCACCTGTCATTTATGTTCGTCATACAGTCACGTCAATCAGTCCCAAATTTGGTGTATATCAAGCTAACGAAACGGCCGCGAGCGCTCCATGAGCGTGGCATGTAAATCATACTTTTCATGACAAGTTAGTCATGATTTTCATGATATGACCTAGCCTATTTATGTTCGTCATATAGTCATGTTACGACATACCAAATTTGGTATAGATCCCATTAACGATACGGCCAGGAGAGCACAAAGTCGTAGGCGGCTAGATAGATAGATAGATAGATAGATAGATAGATAGATAGATAGATAGATAGATAGATAGATAGATAGATAGATAGATAGATAGATAGATAGATAGATAGATAGATAGATAGATAGATAGATAGATAGATAGATAGATAGATAGATAGATAGATACGCTCAAAGTCGCCAAAGTTCGCTCAGAAATGCTTCACATTTAAAATGACTATTAAGATGTCATCCGCTAAGGCTCCTACGCTCGACTTCGTGTACTGAGAGAAGCTTAGAGGCGCATACTCGGCGCTTACAAGTTGCTGTTGTATTATGTCGACTCAAAGCACGTCGCCAGTGGTACGTCCTTGAGCAACCGTCTGTTCAGCACCCATTCCGTGTCTGTTGCTTTCATAAAGAGGAGAAAAGAGACGGGGCAATGCGGCATTACCCCACGGGCCATGTCGAAGACGAAGAAAGTTTGCGTTGATCCGGACAACCAAGGTTATACGAACTCATTTTACGGACGTGAAGGCAAACCAGAATAAACTTACACCCACAAGTTACACCACACTCCCTCGCGCATTTTCCTGAAGGCACTCACCAGTGGCGTGGCCAGGGGGTGGCACACCGGGCACGTGCCCCCCCCCTTCCCCCCCCCGAAATTTTTTTTCGGCCATGTCATACAAAGCGTGAAAAATGACCATTTCAATGAGGTGCCACCCCCGAAATCAAGGAGGTGCCCCCCCCCCCCCCCCCCGAAAAAAAATTTCTGGCTACGCCCCTGGCACTCACTGACAAATGCTCCGGGAAAAAAGAAAGCCTCGGACGTGCCACACGAGCTCTAATACCTCCGTGTGGGCCAGACCTCCCTGGTGGTGTAACCCGCCACGAGAAGGTTACATTGCAGAGGCTCCGAGGGGGGGGGGGGCGCTTAACCCATCTGTGACCCACTCTCTGGACGCAGCATTACCGCAGGTCCATAATGCACATTTTGCCATGTTTGGCGCCCCAATCCGTGATGTGACGGCGCCACACTTGCTGTGGACTTGTACAGGCCTACAATAAAGCCGTCTTCGCCACTTCTGTGCAACAGGCCTCAGGACTGGTCAACCGAATTCACTGACTTTTTCACCGTTAACTCTTAGACTTTCTACACGAAGCAGACTTGTATCTGTATTTTTGATGCCGTGAATTGCTATGCCCCAAGTCAGGCTTTAAAAATTTAAACAAGGGAAAAAAAAAAAGAAAAGCTTATTGCAACCTCAGTGTTTCTCGGCATCTGTTTAACGCATGAAACGCAAACGTATGGCTTACGCTAATTTGTCACGTCATTGCGTATAATACAATGAAATTATATACCATGTTCACTTATTCTTCTTATTTCATGACGGCTAGTTCACATCGCTCATAAGCCGTAGCGCTGCACAAGTTATTTTTAGCGGCAAAACAGCGATTCTAAGAAATATCAACTATAGGTCACAATGATACGATGCCGAAGCCAAGACGTTCACGAGAACACAAGTGCGTCTTATTTTGCTTACCATTGCTACTTGTAATAAGTCGTTTCACACGTACCTTGAGTCTGTATTGGTTTTGCCATATATTTTTGTATATGATTTTTTTATTGTGTGTATACTATTTTTTTTTCATTAAATATTGTATTTCGCTAGATTATAAGGTATGCTCGCTTTCGTGAATGCACCCTCTACCCCTTGCCCTGCAGTAATGACACTTATACAACAATCCACTAAATCTGCAAACTATATAAGCAACAACAATACACTCCTTTAGGCAGTGACCAGAAACCGAGGTGAATAGCACTCATCGCAATTCGTGGCTTACCGAACCTCCAACCGGCGGCTTTGCTTGATTCCCTGGCATATTAGTGCAGGAGGGAGCTTACAGAAAGTGGCACTGCTTCGACTTCGTCCTTCGCATCCCAAGTCTTCGCTGCCTTCGGATCCCACACTGAATGATTGAGAGCCTTGTTCCAAGTGGAGCCGAGCCTTCCTACAGCGTCGACGATGGTATCTCCGAGCTTACACGCTTCTCTCATGCAAAGTCCCTGGATCAGCTGACTTCTTTGATTCGTATGTACAAGACTCGACTCGGGATTCAACCGTCTCCATTTCCACTAGTAAATGCCTAATGAAGTGCCGGCCTAGGCTGGCTACCCGTACTTGCATGTTTCAGGGGAGTTGGCCATTCTTTATTGACGTAGCGAAAACTCTTGTTCACTGAAAGGGGCAGCTACCGTGCCATCCAGGAAAACATAGTCGATGCGGCGTCTATTCGCCCTGGTATTATTGGCTTCACGGATAACTACCGAGGTGATATACCGGATAGCTAGTATTGCTTGTCCCCCGTGTATTCTTGAGAGCTGGGGGGATTCGTGGTGGTGATGCCTAGCTATAAGTCTCATGCACTGGGACGAAGCTTATGTTTAATCGAATCTTCGTGGTGGCGAGAAGTAGTGCAGCTTATTGTCACAGTTTTAAGGTGCCAGGAATTGCCGCCGGAGAAGTCACGCCAAAGGCAATAATAGCAAAATACCTTTGGACTATCTAAGGCTCATGCCAGTGCACGTTAAAAAAACGAAAGATAGTCGAAATAGCCGGAGCTCTCCATTACTGCACGCCTCATAATTGTATCGTGGTTTTGTCAGTTAATAACTGTTGAGGTTTAACGTCCCAAAACCCCAACACGTGGGGTTCTTTAACGCGCACCTAAGTCTAAGTAGACAGGCCTCAAGCATTTTCGCCTCCATAGAAAATGCGGCCGCCACGGCCGGGATTCGATCCCGCGACCTGCGGGGTGGTTTTGACAGTTATAACCACGCACATTAATATTAAAGAGTTTTAGTGCCGGGACCCACAGGCGACCTGCGTAGCAAAGCTCTTGCGTTCCTTTGTATTTATACTCGCGTGCGGCTGGTGAACAGGAGAAAGCGGGGAGTACAAAAGAACGCAAGAACACGCGGACCCAACGGCTAGCGGTAACCGGCACTAAAACTGTCTTTTATCTAACACCCCAGCCAGACGTAAGCTTTCCAAAGGCGATAAGGCCGCATTCATCGTAAGACGTGAAGCCCGGATCGGGCGTTGGCTTGCGTTGAGGCCGATGGCTTGCACTGCTCGCTTTTGCCACCCAGCGCCATAACCTGCCGCGGGCACAGCGAGCATGAATGACCCCTCGATGTCATGACAAACAGAAGTTATTTCCGGAACGACGTGTAGCGTGACGTTGGTTTTTGCTCCAGCAGCGCTTGTTATGACGTGCGAGTGTTTGGAGTAATTCATGGCCCCATCTATGGCGGTATTTGGCCTCCGCGTCTGCATAATATGCATAGTATTGATCACTGCTGTGGAAAGTCATGCAACATTGCGCATGTTTGCAACCACTGCCGTCGAACAGGCTGGCACAGCAATGGCACAGGTGAAGTTGGACCCGTGCCGTTGTAGCAGATACCTGTATTAGCGCGTATAGCAGTTATCTTATAAATGAAATCGGCTGTCATTCGACGTCGGACCGGCCCGTTGACGCAACCGTTGCATCGCCACAACTAACAACAGTGCGCACAGAGTGTGACGAAATGATTCCTGGCTGAATAATGTGTTGCGTTGCTGCAGGCCAGACCGAATGCGGGATCTTACCGTGTGCTCATTTCCTGACGTTACCATAGAGCCACCTCGAACCAGGTAAACTAGCAACGCTGCGCCGCCATGGTGAACCGCGGCAACTCGAGCGTCGACTCCGAACACCCAATTTTTCTTTTACGCTGGACGCGACGCGACGCCGATTTTTACGCGTAACGCGTGTTGGCGCTTACCAACGCGTACATTTGGATGGGGGGCGTAGCTTGAACTTTTGAGAGATCCAACAAAGAATAAAGGTCGGCCGAGGAATGGGGTGGTATAGATCGGCCTCCATATGAGCTTTGCATAAGTTTCTTTGCCTCATAGAAATCTCCTGAGACAAGCCCGAGTACTATTCCTAGGGTTACCCGCCGGACAGGCCCAGCAGCTATAAGGTTTTGCGCTGCTCAATACTAGGGTGCGGGTTCGATTCCAGGCCGAGGTCACCGTATTTCAATGTTGCAACATGCAAGCACGCCCTTTTGCTTAGATTTAGGTGTATGTAGTTTGAATAACCCTAGCTGAGTAAAATTATTCTGCCTTTACGTATTACGGTAGGCCTCGTGACAATTTCTTGACGCGTAAAATACCAAAATTTAATTTAATTCACTTAGAATAAGTTAATTTAGGCGTGCAGAAAAGAAGGAAACAACCAATGAAGGCGTATTTAACAAAAGAAAGCTTCACACGAAGATGGAGACATGTTCCGAAGGAGGGCCTAAGGCAGGGTGAGGCCGTAGGTGTGTCTTGCTCAACAAGTGTAGAACTCTCGTCAACAGATATTAAATGCGAAGCATTTCACTGCTGCAAGCACTTTGGCGTTTCTATCGACGTATCTATCTATCTATCTATCTATCTATCTATCTATCTATCTATCTATCTATCTATCTATCTATCTATCTATCTATCTATCTATCTATCTATCTATCTATCTATCCGCCTACGTCTGGATGCTTTCATGATCGCCTCCTTAACTTGAGGTCCACCAAAGTTAGTATGCGGGATTAAGAGGATTAGACGAATATGCCTGGCTGCTCATGATTTCAATAACGTGAAAATCCCGTCGCGTACGTCGTCAAACTCATTTCTCCAGACACTTGTGGCTCATACCCGTATACAACGGGCCGCAGTATGCGGGTATGCGCCACAGGTGTTTGACAATTTATATCTACCCAGGAAGGGCAAGGACAGACATTGGCAATTTAAATGAGAGAGCGTTATGAAAAACTGACAATGGCAGCGTTGACCCGACGAATGCAAAGAATAGAAATCAGAGTCCCAGCAGGAATCGAACCCACGCAGTCTGCGTAGCAATCAAGTATTCTACCACAGAGCCACGTCAGGTCTCGAAGCTGCTTTGGAAAAAGAACCCATGCTGGCGTACTGTTGGCGAAACGTCAATTGTGTTTGCAGTGCTAGCTATCTAATTTTCAAAACATTACATACGTACTTCTATGATGAAGGAGTCATGACGGGCTAACGTCAGTCGTATACTTAAGCGCCATCTGCTGTAGTTGGTTTACGTAGTACTATCCAGGGCCACCATTATCGCAATCACAAGTGCTGCATATTAGCTTACCGCTTCTGGTGTTGGTAATACTGGTTTTTCTGTTGTCATCATTACACAACTGTAAACAACTGGTTGTATGAAATATATGCGACTGTTCAACATGTCTGTGCGTACAATATTTGTACATAACTTTAGCGTCATTTCATAACATTTCGCTTAAAAAAATTATAACCTAGTCACCTTACCACCGCATGCTTCACATAACATCGATTCCCACGCTAGTTGGGATCTGCCGAATTTTTTCAATTCGAGTACTTTCTTCAATACAATTGACGGGGACAGGTGTTTGTGTATAAATTGTCATAGCAGAAACGAGGGGTCATGTTTAGATACCTACATCACTTTTTCATTTCGCTCCGGAGGTTGGCTGATATCTGACTTGTAAATTATCTACGGTTGTCTTTCTTCAATTTAACTTGTTGAAGACACTTGGATGTTTCGTCTTAACGTGTGAAAACACTGAGGACCGGACTAGTAGGGGGTAATCATCATTCATATCGTATATGGTTGGGAAGCAAGGGCAAATGGGGACGCGTGAAATCTAATTACTGCAAATGGTTTTTACTTTTTTATCCCCTCGGTCGCAGCAAGGCGTGCAGAACAAGTGGGCGTGATCTGTTTGAGCGGACACAATTTGTCTCCTTGCCGCTTGCTCCCTCTTTCAACGAAGTGCACAGCTCGCCTGCCCCTCCGTCCAACGCACGCAAGCACACATCTTGGTTGGACCAGCCATGCACTCTGGACGACGATGGATGACCGGCCACTGGCTGGCTGTTGTTGCGGACAAGGTCCCTCTGTGGTTGCTTTTTCGTATCTAGCTCTCACACCGGCGAATCCGTTTACGGACAACCCGAAACCCCGAAACGTGTCCCTAAAGTTGGCCTGCACCTATGACAGGTATACTGATGACCTGAAGGGTCCTGCGTGTTCATGCTCCCGCTCGACCATTGGAATTCGCCATAACTGGCTGGACCACGTAGACAACTCTTTGGTGCTGCTTTGGTTCATGCAGGCTTGACGTCGTACAGGCCGATTCAACGAAGCATCTTTATAATGATGAATCACAATCGTGCATGCTGCAAAACTCATGGGCGGTTGCCACGCTAGTAAGGCATACACTTCAGCGTCAAACACTGAATATTTCATGGAGGAAATATGTACGAGGTACACGTTTTAACCATTTGATTAACAAACAAATTATCACGTAATCAACGATGAAAGACACCTTTTTCGACATTTATTTGTGGCCACGAAGAGCATGGATTGAGTCTCGTAAAAATTGGACCGACTTTTCAGACAGTGCAATTCGTGCTGTCACGTGGATCATGGGTGGTTATGTGTACTTAACAAAGTAGATAATTTCGCATGCTTGCACGTATTCATAAATGTGAACACTTCGGCATAAGTCTGTCTGGCTGGGTAGAAGATTTAAGAAGTTGAAATGGCTGCAGCCACAGTTTAAAGAGAGCCCGACGTTTCGGAACCGATTCGGTCCCTTCCTCAAGGGGCGACTGTGTTGGTCATGGAAGCATCACCGTGTCTTGTCCTCTCCCCACGGCCCTGGCTTTCCCTTTCGCTCACGTTTTGGAGGCCGTGAACGTATACTGGGGGGCATTGTTCCTAGCGAGTGGTTCACGCTTGCAGGTGCGTGCTGAATGTGTCAAGACTCGAGTAAGAGACTGCTTCCCAGATTCCGTTTCTAGAACAGAAGCGCCGTCAAAGTAGACCTTATGGTCGTGCTTCTCACAGTGCTCTGCAAGAGGGCTGCGCTGCACTTCCATCTTCTGGGCGTCGTTCTTGTGTTGACGGATTCTTTCCGGGATACACTTGCTCTCGCTTATGTAATGGCGAATTCCACTGCAAGATCCGGAGCGCCTGCCGAAATCCTGGAGCATGCACTCGGATTGCACCAAGCCAAATCTGCCAGTGGAACACGTGAACACTCCGCGCGGGGTCGCTCCGGCAGTCGCTTAGGCATACGTCACGTAAAGCGGCTCCTGAACTTCTTCGACGGAGCCGATTACCTTCGGGCGTGCGCACAGCGGGTCAGGGAACTTGTCTTTAAACGTCATTTCGTAGAGCACGTACGATTCGTCGACATCGCTGCGGCTAATATTGTCCGAACTTGTGTTCTCGCTATCGCTCAGAGCAAAAAGCAAACCACGCAGAGTCAAACGTCACCATTTTAGCAATGTAAACAAGTGCACAGGGTGACCAGGCACCGCCTCAGAAAACGCCGAAGACAACCGAGTTGCCCGACTCTGCCGGAAATGACGGCACCGCGTTGCCGGAGTTCCGGCGAAATCCGCCTCTGCAAGACGAAGCAACGCGGAACGCTCCGTTGCGGAGTGGGTTGCTCCGAATATGCCAGTGGAATGGAGATTCTCGGCCACAGAGCAAGAAAACTTGCTCCCGCTCGACCATTGGAATTCGCCATAACTGGCTGGACCACGTAGACAACTCTTTGGTGCTGCTCCTTAGATGGTCAATCTTTCGGCTTCGGTAGCAAGTGGGCGAGCGTCGAATCAGGTTTGTGATTTACTGTGACCCCCGCTTTACCGAGGACCTATATGTGCCGTCCAATATGTCCAATATTAATGAGAACTAACAGACAACGATGCCAAGGAAAGTATAGGGGATGTTATAAGAATTGTAATGTAAATGTGAAGAAAGAAAAGTGGACGAAAAGATAACTTGCCACCGGCAGGGACCGAACCTGCGACCTTCGAATAACGCGTCCGATGCTCTACCACTGAGCTAGGGTGGCGGTCATCCCTCCGTCCACTTTATAGGGTATATATGTGCATTTAAACGTGGGAGCGTCAGTCAGCGCCGCCTGTTGCCATAACGGCGAGTGCGGAACACTCTATTTGCCTGTTGGCGTCACGTAGCACGTGATCTTATTACGAGCTGGCAGCTGACTAATAATCCCTCGCATACCACCTGAAAGCATCAAGTCTGCCAGAACGAGACCCTCACTAGGAACGAAGGAAAGAAGTGTGAACTTAAGGGCTCGTTTGCTTTGTTAAACACAATATTCATGCGAACTAACAGACAACGATGCCAAGGAAAGTATAAGGGGATGTTATTAGAATTGTAATGTAAATGTTGCTGGCGTTGGGAGCTCTAGAGTGCCCAGGGGGTAGCGATACCAAAGCTGCCTTACGGTGGTTCAATTATAATTAGTGTATAGAAGAACAGTTTTTGCGCAAAATGCCATTCACAATATAATTAGTGTCTGTGAGCCTTTTTCGGTAATACGAGGGGGGAAGGGGGGTGCGTAGGCGCGCGGAAAACACCGACAATCACGCAAACTAAAGTGCAAGCAGACACAAATGTGGATGCGCACCGCGAGCACCACAGCATCTCTCGTTGTGATCACTACACGGACGTCCACTTGAGGACGAGTCGACTGGCGCAGTCCGAGCGACCACCGCGATCGCCTACCGGGTCTGCGGCTGCTTTGTCGGCTGACTGATGGGGGCTGTCGCCACGCGGAAGCCCGTCGCGTTCACGCACGTCCGAGCACGCCCCAAAACAGAGCCACGCATGCGCACTGTTCGTCAGCCACCGATCCTTTGCAGCCCCAACCGACGTTGATTGCTGTGGTTACTTTCGAGTCTACCTCTCCCTCATTCTCTCTCGGTTCGCTCGATGCGTGCTCACTTCTGTCCTTTCGTGTCGTTGTTCCCAAAAGCCGGACTATTTCACTTCGGTATATTGTTTCTTTTGGTTTTCGGGTCTTCTTTTTTTTTTTTTGTTCTTTCCCTTGACCAGCAAAATCTGACGCGCGATCAGTGATTCACTCGATCTGTCATTCATTATTATTTTGTTTACGGAGTACATACCGTTGCTTCTTTTTGATTCCCTAATTCTCCGAGTAGAAATTGATATCTAAATGGAAATAATTTATTGAGAATTCACTTTTAAATCAGAGGCTTTGGTTTTTCGTTGCCTGAGGTGAATAATAACTGGTATTACCTGCGCGTATGCATCACTCGGCATTTTTTGGAATTTGGGGGGTGTATACAAAATGATGCCAATGTTACGCGCAAATCTACTAGATAACCAACTGACCTCGGTTCTAATGTTACCACAGACACCACTGCCATCCCCGGCATCCAATAAGGAACGATACTGGTGATTCGACACGATAGTGGTGTTGTTGCCGAAGTGCACGAGTGACTTTTGGCGTAATACATGCGGGGAGGTAAACGTGTTGTTTATTATTAGGGAATAATCATGAAATTTTACAAATGCTTCCAAGCGTTGGGGACGAAAAAGAAGTCGGAGGAGGCAGTATGAAATTGTAAACAGTCTGCGGAAAAAGAGAGAAGCTGAGAAAAATTAAAGATTGTGGTGCGTTTGTCCGAAACTTGTTGGCCTTCTTTTCATCGTTCGTTGTCACTTGGCCAGCGACCGCAATATGCGCCTCTCTCCACCGCAGAGACACGCCATTAATGTTATTGTAACTTCTTGGAAATAAGTTGCTGACTGAGTGAAGATATGTGGGCAAAACATATGTGTGAGATGGTCAATGACTGTATTTATTTAAAAGGCCTGTCTTGCCCTCATTTTCCGTCGAATAAGTTTCGTTATCAGAATCTGCATTCTATTTTTGCGTTCATCGAAGCGGGTCAACCATATGCTGGTGAAAGCAATAGCTCCCACTGTTTTTCACTGACAGTGATGTTACAATCTTTAGATTATAGGTTCGATTGTCGTGTGCGAAAGGGGCGTGGAATATAAATATGATCCTACAACATCAGGTCTGTATCTGTGTTGTATCGATACTACATAGCTGTGCCATGCCCTGTGAGCATTATCTCCCACTGAAGTGATTCCGTTGTCGCTTTGAATGGGAAGTTCTGTATTATATTATCATCTTTTCTACACCTACTTGTCTAGGTATGTAGGTCGACAATTATTCTTTTTCTTACTTTGGCAGCTGTGACGCAACAAGGTTTTGTGGAAACATTTCGAGTCCATTAAGTTCTTCGCTCACTTTTAATACAAGACGCACCTCCAATGGAGCAATGCAAAATTAACGAGGCACCGAACATAAACCGCTAAATCTATTACGTAACCATTTGTAAGCTGGGACGGGTACTTCATGGCGGCGTATCCTTCTGGTTTCGTTTCCTGAGCCCTTTTCTTCTTTACCGAAGGCTCTTGTCAAAATGAAAATGGTCGTCTGGGTATTTCACAAGTGTCATGCAGTAATACACACAACATCGTTGTTTATAGTGCTCCTTTGAATGGACGAAAAGTTGGAATTAAAGGCGAAGGAGGCAGAAGTTTGTTGGCAGTGCCAAAAATTTGCCCACGTCCGTCGTGCCTACAATCGATTAGTGAGGCCAGTTAGCGTTGGTTTTCTACCTTTAACTTTGTATTTCAGTCGTGTCACTTTTAAACTCCCCGCTCCATTCTATCGCATTCTGGAGGTGTGGTTCCAGAACCGTCGGGCCAAGTGGCGCAAGAAGGAGGACACCAAGAAGGGACCCGGTCGGACAGCGCACAATGCGCACCCTCGGACCTGCTCGGGAGAACCCATCCCTCCCGAGGAAATCGAGCGACGAGAGAGGAACCGCCGGGAAAAGAAACTACGCAAGCAGCTCGAGAGGCAGGCCAAGAGGGTGCAGCAGGTAGGCCTATGTTGTGTCACTATCGAGAGATTATCCTAATAATGACCCTATGGAAAGCTTGGCCATCATCTATAACCATAATCCACCATTACGATGGAATGTTTTCGACCATAATGATTTTGCACATTAAACATAATTCATGACAGCAGCTGCGTACGGTAAGCGTCTTATGCTTTGGGCCGCAGCAGACGGAGAAGCCCTTCGTGTGGACCTGTGGATGTGATTGACGAATATCATCAGTCTAGTTTCAGGGCAGTCAAAAGATGCAGAGGCACAGCTTCCACCCTTCCTGGGGAAAGAACACACCATCGCCCATAATTCCTCGACCATACCCGCTACAATATAGCAACCCTTCCGATGGAATACCTTATGGCGGATTACGGTAGTAGATGATGGATAAATTAGTGGACGGTATGAGATGATGATGAATCATGGACGAAGTCTAGGGGCACTTTAAGACAACCCTAGGTGGCCAAAAGCCGGAGACCATCCCTCCGGTATAGAAGCAGCTAACCCTGAAGTACGGCAACATAGTGCCCAGTGTAGGGCGTTGAAGCAAATTTCATGCATGGCAAAGGGTTCTGAGGAGGACAGCGAACTTGAATTCGTCAGCATGTAATGGCGTAAAAGAAAAAAAAAAGAAAAAAAAATTAGGCAGCTTCGCACTAGTAGGGCCGAGCCTGAAGGAAGTGCGGCACTGGGAAGCTTTATTTGTTTCTTTTCAGTTTTCTCTTTCATTCGTCCTCTCTTTTTTTTCTTTCTGTATTTTCCAGTTTTCTGTCTCTTTTTCTGTTTATTCCTATTTATTTCTATTTTTTTTCCAAGTTTTTTTCTTTCTTTCTTTCTCTTTCTGTTTCTCGCTTGGTTCCTCTTTTCGTCTATTTTTAAACATGGCTTTTCCTGCGTTACGCCAAGCTACGACATCATACAACAGCATACGACACCCCGGGCCCCTAAAATGCTCTACATTTAACATCTTCGTCCGCTTCGGTGGAACCATGTCTACGGTGCTCGGCTGCAGACCCGAAGGTCGCGGGTTTGATCCCGGCCGCGGCGGTCGCATTTCGATGGAGGCGGTATGGTAGAGGCCCGTGTATTGTGCGATGTGAGGGCACGCTAAAGAACACCAGATGGTCAAAATTTCCGGAGCCCTCCACTAAGGCGGCTATCATAATCCTATCGTGGTTTTGGGACGTAAAGCCCCAGATATTATTATTATTATTATTATTATTATTATTATTATTATTATTATTATTATTATTATTATTATTATTATTATTATTATTATTATTATTATTATTATACTTAGCATAATGTCGTCATCGAGACGCTCGGAGTACTAGAGGAATAAGACTTCTGTTTGGTTCAAGCGTGCTCTCATATGGCTATGCGTTGTAGCAGCCGACTTCATTACACAAACGCAATGGTCTAACCACTAGGCCATAGGAGCGTGTCCTGCCCGCAAGAAAGCGCGTTCACACACTTGCCACACCCATATGCTATTGTTTCTCGTGGCAGTCAAGACGACAAGCATGCAGTGCTCATTATAAAGATACTGAATGGTCGTCGTATGGCTTCTATTCAGTGTACCATGCATCAAAACGAGAATGCGGCAAAAGCTTATAGAGATAACTCCTTGTAGTACTCTGCGCAGGCGCATCGACGGATGCGGCTAAAACGCTTAAGAATACACATTTTCAACAAAGGCTCCCTGGGTGGCGCCATAATGCCTTTAGGGCTGTGGTAAATATGCGTGACGTGACACAAGTGCATTGCCGAGGCAGGAACGTCAGCGTGCGTAAGCCTTTGTACTTCCCTGCCACACCCAGATAGGAGGCGCTCAGAAAGGAGCCCGGAAAGGAGGCGAGGATTGGCGCTTTCCACCAAAGAGGCATGCGTAGCCACGCGTTCACTCCTATACAAGCAGAAATCGGCAGGGGTCGCTTCATACCGGGATGTTTATGAGCCTCAAAACGCGCAATATAGAGTTGAGCACTCTTCTTCGGTCCAGTTGGTTCCGGACAAAGCCATACCACACCACGTAGCAGGGCCTGCGCAGTCAAATCGGCCGCCATGCCGAGAATAGACCGGCTTGCTGGAGCGTATAGGAGCGGGACACCTTACTTTCCAAGCTACCCCGACGGATGCTATCTTAACAAAGAACTATATGAAGCGCAACGGAAAAGGACAAGCTACGTAAAAGAAAGCTACAAGAACATCGAAAACAGCCAATGACAACTAACTAACGCAAAAAAACACAGACATTTCAAGTCAGGAAAGGCTAACAGGAGCTTATTCGAATACTAGACAGGGTGTGCACGAGGGGCAAAGACCAAGAAATAACGAAAGAAAAAAAACGCTATCGCAAGAAAGACAGGAATGAAGCCAGGAGGCAGACGCGAAAATAATTAGGTTTCGACGGCGTCTCCTGTAATTATGCCAGGCGTAATTACTCACGCCTGGCAAGCCTTCCTTCGTGCGGTAATTAATTTACGATGAGTGAATCCCGCGTGCCACGGCGCAGCTATATAAGCTATCCGTGAGCCTCGAGTGGGTGCACCGGTGATTGTGGCGCCTCAGGTGCCGGCACCTCACATGGCTTTGACACGCACGGCATGCTCGGACGATGCTGCTTGGTTGTTGCACTTTTTGTTCTTCCTTCATTGGAGCATCTCCCGCAGACTAGGGGATAAGGTGTGTGTTCTGGTGAGAATGACTTGAAGTTCCTCGGCCGGAGGCAGTGTCGTTTGGTTTGCTTCGAATATATGACCGCTGTATCGGCGGCTAATTTACTACGTGTAATGTGCCGAAAGAAGACAGAAGTTAAGGGTAAATTGGATGCTTTAGGTGACGAAAAACGTTTTAATAGAAAATGTGACTGAAGCCAATGTTTCGACAAGTGGACTTATCTTCCTCGACACTGCCACTGCCTTTCTTTGCAGCATTCGTTTTTCTGTTTATGCATGCTGTGCTTAGTCTGCCTTGCCCCCCCCTCCCCCTCACCTTCACTGGTGAAGGAAGAGAAGAATGTAGGAGTACACCTAACTCGGCTGGTTGGTACCAGTGTTGCGGAATGGCCGCCACCATTCCATTCCGATTCCATTCCGGGGAATTAGAATTTGCCGCAATTCCATTCCTTTCAATTCCTCGGAATGAAAAAACTTATCCCATTCCCATTCCGGGAATGGCCGGGCAGTTCAATTCCATTCCTGTAATTCCTCAACGTATAGGAAAGGAATGTTGAGAGTTTTATCGAGTTAAGACTGAACGCCTCATAAAGCTGATGTCATCAGATGCATTAAGAACTGCAAAAGTACGCAAAACACGTTACCAAAGGTCGAGGGATAGTAGCTTGGTGATATGTCTCATGCAGTACAACCACCCTACTAATTCCCATAGGGGCAACTCTCCCGCTACCTATAGTATTTGCGTGGTCAGAATGTTTGAACGAATGGTGATGTTTTAATATTGTTTAAGCCTAAATGTGTTAAGACGGCGCGCAAGCTAGTACACCAAAGCTTGCAGTGAACACAAGCATCGCGCCAGCGTCAATACGCATCACAACTTAGGGAAGCGATTTTTCGAATATGCGTCCGAGTCGCCGATGGCGACAGAAGCAAAAACAAAGAGGTGAAGGATGGGGAGACAGCAGAGTTTATCTAGGGACTTTAGACAGCAGACGGCTGGGGCGCCGCCGAGGGGAAAAAAAATTCACAAGGCTTACGGGAGGGTCTGCTGCCGCCGTAGTTGCGCACGACGGATACCAACCATGGTCAAATTATACCGGTCGCGAAACTTGGAACGAAAAGTGGTCGGGAACATATCGCCACAGACATCAACGCCCGCCGTACGATTGAAGCGCGACTAGGTGAGGAGGGGACCAATAACGAAAACGAAAAACTCAAGGGAATTTTTTTTCGAATGCTCCTAATTTTATGTACGCCACAGTAGATTAGAAGTTTACTTTACGGCTTATTTGACACTTCGCAAAATAGTTGATTGCCTCTTTTTTTTTTTTTCGAGCGCCATAAATGGGGGGCGTATTCAGGCAGTCTGCAACGTGGGATGTCGGCTGATGTGGGCGTGTGTTTAGTTGGGCGCATTGTCGGGTCAACGTGGCATCGCTCACTTTTGCGCGGTGGTTTCGTGCGTGTCTTCCGTAGGTTATGTATTTGCTTATGTGTTATTTACTGGCGCGATACTTCAGAGAAGCTGAACTAGCTCACGGAATGTGTATTTAAGTGCTCCAGTGACTGCAGACTGCTTTCGGTGACACGCGGCCCGTGTGCGCTCGCCTTTCGTGATGAAACGCTGTACTGTAAGCCCGTCCAAGTGATACTCCCAGGCGGCTGTTTCGCTCCAGTAGTTTTCCTCGATTGGGCAACGTGAGTTTTCTAAGTATTGTGCTCTTGAGCCACAGTATCATATTTTTTTTTCATCTGCAAAGTATTTTGGTGTATATTGCAAGTACACTATTTGGCTAATAAAACAACCTTGCTTCCTCAATCTTTCTTGTTGGTCTTCCTTTTCTCTCGCGCACGCAATTGGCAAACCATAAAGGCGCAAGAAAATCGCGAATTTATCAAAAGGGGATGTAAAAGGTCAGCACTTAAGAAATATTTCAATTTCGCGCCATGTAGGGCAAATTCACGATGTCGTTACCGCTTGCGGTTGTGACGTCATATTTTATTTTTTATTATTATATATATATATATATATATATATATATATATATATATATATATATATATATATATATATATATATATATATATATATACATTTTTTTTGTTAGTTGTCCCCTCCATACGTAGATGACGGCGGTGGCAACGAGCCGCCAAATACTGGATACATGGGCTTCTATGGAAGTTACGCTACCAGTTTTACCAACGGCATAGAGCCGCGGTTACGCGAAGAGACAAACTTCGGAGCAACACAGTCTATATAAGGACAGAATTGTAGGCGCGTTGCTTATAAATGTACCGTGCTTGTAATCAGCCAAGCCATTTTAAAAATACTGCTTTATTGTTAAATTCGAGGCTCTGACTTACAAATGTTTGAAGTTTGAAAAAAGAGCGCGTTGACGAAAACGTGCTCTATTTTCGGAAAAAGACGTAATTCCATTCCCATTCCATTCCGTGAAAAAGGCGCTTAATTCCATTCCCATTCCATTCCTCCAAGCGTTGTCCCAATTCCATTCCCATTCCATTCCGGGGCCGCGAAAATGTGGAATGATTCCGGAGTCATTCCAATTCCGTGTGGCAACTCCGCAACACTGGTTGGTACTTCACTAAGACGGGAACAAACAGCGCTAGACACGTGATCATGAGAGAACGACAAACAGGGTGCTGAACTATATAACCACTGGTTTACTGCTGGGAAATGCAATAGATACATGAGCTTCGTGCAGAAGACCAACAAAAACACAGTATCTGTGCAGAAATAAACAAGAAATCATCACGTTACATGCGTCGGCATACTGGTTGTAAGGTTTTTAACAAAAAATTGAAGGACACTTTGTACATTCCAAAGTGTGTTCGGCGAAAGCGTGTGGCCATTCCACTGACGGAAAGACGGACGGACGGACGGATGGACAGACAGACGGACGGACGGACGGACGGACGGACGGACGGACGGACGGACGGACGGACGGACGGACAGACGTCGGACGGACACCGGGCGCCGGACGGACACCGGACGGACGGACGCCGGATGAACACCGGACGGACGTGAGCATGAGACATTAAAGGCTTTCGCCTTAATAACTGATGTCACAGTTATGAAGGCTAACCGATGGTGCACTGACGCAAGCTGCTCATTGCACCTATGCTGTAGTATATAAGATTCCTTTCACGTGTGGCAGTTGCTACATCGGCCAAACAGGCCTATGACTGAACGATTTGCTAAGAGCGCGTGCGTACTTCCTTAAAGACTCTGTGCCCAGTCAATTAATTAGCCCAGCATTTCAAAGCATGTAATTGTCAACCAATCCTTGAGCACCGATTTGGAAACGTGCAGAGAGCAAGGAGCTCGTGAGATAAGCGAAGCTTACCATATTCATACACAATTAAATGCTCGCGTCACTGCTCCCTCAGTTTCACTGCATAACTGTGAAATGATGTTAAAAACGTGTTAAGCACGCTTGTTAAAAACGGAGATTGTGAAAAACGTGACAGCCACTTTTGATGATAACATTGCTATGTCGCCCGCCAAGGTAGTCTGGTGGTTATGGTGCTCGAGTGCTGACCCGAAGGTCGCGAGTTCGAGTCTCGGCCACGGTGCCCGCATTTTTGATGGAGGCGAAAGTACTTAAGGTCGTGTACTAAGATTTAGGTGCACGTCGAAGAACCCCAGGGGGTAAAAATTTCCAGAGCCCTCCACTACAGGCGTCCCTCATAATCATATCGTGATTTTGGACGTTAAACGCCAACAATTATTACTACTCTCCTTTCTGTATATGTGCAGAAACTGCGTTTTCGTTGGTCTTCTGCGCGAAGCTTCTGTATATAGTGTATTTCTCCACAATAAACCAGGGGACTGTTAGTTGAACGCCATGTCTGTCGTTCTATCACTATGGCGTGTCTAGGGCTGATTGCTCCCGTGTAATAAAAAGATGGTTGTAATGCAATTACTTGGGTTTTAGGTGCCAAAGCAATGATAAGATTATCAGGCACACCATAGTAGGGGAATCCGGAATTATTTTGACCGCTGGGGGGTTCTTAGAGGGGCACCTAAATTTAAGCAAACAAGTGTTCTTGCTTTTCGTTTACAACGAAATGCGGCTGACATGGCCACGAGTGTGATCGCGCTGTAGGAATTACACACCTACATGTACACATGCATCTGTCCACGTTGTCCTTGCATTTGTTTCCATCTCCGCATTACTTCACCGAAACCTCAAATATTTTTGGCGTTCACTGGAGGAGAGGTGTCATATGCTTTACCTGAAAGTTTGTGGTGTTACAAATTATATTCAAGTGCAATGCGAAAGTAAGATATGTATAATCAAGCTGGTGGCTGGTGGCTCATGAGTCATGACGGGGGGGCCACATAAACGAGGAAGTAAAGAGGGAACAGTACAGAAAGCGACAAAAGGAAAGACTTATTGTGACAGGAAAAGCGTATGAATCAGACTAGAAATAAGAGAATCTGTTGTTGTCATAACTAGGATTATCTGCTAATACACAGTCCGCATTATAGGCACACGTGATAGGCAGAACACATACCCATACGTATGTCAGAGTAATAGGAATTGATACAAAGGGAATGTGCGTGCAGATGGGGACGCTAAACGTGAAGATACATCAGTGATAAAATCAGAAATTTAGGAGGCCTCAGATCTATAAGGCTGGTGCTCGATGTAGGTAATGCGAGCTTACAGAAAAGGTGCAGTTTTGTAAAATGTACCTTGATGCTAGGACAGCGGTGATGAATTACATGTGAGACACATTCGTGTATTACTGAATCACCGTAGTGGTTCCACAGACACCGGTGCGAAGCAGCTTAAAGCATCATGACAAAAAAAAAACATTTTGAGAACTTCCGCCGCTTTATATCAGGAAAATGCATGCATGTTCTCACGTTGGTATTTTAGGTGGCAATGACTTTGCCCTGAATGGAGAACATTGCTTCATATGTGGCTCGTAAACGGGTGTATGTGAAACTGTACGACAAAACATTTGCCGTGATGGTTTGCCAGGGTTTCTAGAAATCCATGACCAACATCATGCAAGCGCACTTTCGGCATAATATTGAACGGGGGCCTTAATCGAAACCTTCCTCCTTGGTCGGCGACTGAACACAGTGACAGCGCGAGGGAGTCGTGCATAGTGAACTGACCCCGGGGCCAGGCTGCGCTCTTTGTGAAGGCGACAGAGGTGGCGATTAATTGCCTCCACGTCCCAGAAAGCGGGTGCTAATGAAGTGCCAGCCTTTAATGGGTTGCCGCATGTCAGCGGACCTTTCGCGGTTCTGCACAGTGCACTGCTGCAACTATACATAAAGTGAGCCTGTGCATTCTGCATGGCGCTGCCAACTAAGCTCTAGGCTATCGTTACCAGCACACCTTGTACACGCTGACCCAGCGCTCACTCTTTCTCCACGCACCCTTTCTCTGCCGCAATCTAGGCGCGATTAATGGCAGCACCCACTGCGAACTAATCGAGTTAGTCAAATGAATGGTCTGTTTTTCGGTACCTAAAACTGTTTCTTTTCTTCTTTAGGTTCGACTAATGGTCGCTAGGACGCCTGTTACGAGGCAACTCTGTGTAGCTGTGTTCTCATGGGTGTTCGTAGAAAGCAAGTGCGACTGACCTATATGTAGCCCGGCTGCGCCTGTTTTGTCTGAGGGTGCGCACGTCCAGAAGTGCTTAACTTCTTATGGTAGCTGGAGTTGGAAGACAGTGCTCTGTGGGAAAAGGTAGTGAGGCAACAAGTCGCCTTCCCCGCTACTTACTTGGCCACGCGTACTTGAGTCCCAATTAACTCGGACAAAGTTGAAACTGAGTGCTACTGCTGGGCGGGTACATTTTTATTCTACTGATCACGGGGTTCCAGACTCCCTTCGGGTATTGTTAGTTTTCTTCAAATATAGACTTGCACTAAATGAAGCCTATTTGCAGACTTGTTACACACAAGTGAAACGTGCAACGCGTATGAAACAAGCTAGGACACTGCGGGGAATTATGTATTGCTGAGCCGGTTGTAGTTTGTTTAAGGAGGACTGTAGCCCAAGAATTGGCCACCACTCAAAAGAGAAGAACATATGTGCTTTTGTTTTCTGTATCCTGTAGTCCTTCCTTCCACAGGAGTTATGTATATAAGATTACGATGCTACACTAGCTAAATGAACCTTAAAATGAAAATATATTCAAATGTGACCACAACGAAGGTTTTAAGATAGGATTTAATGCAAATGCTATAGTGCATAGAGTCTTCGGGTACACGTCAACTAAAGACCACGTCGTTTCACTTAATCTGAGAGCTTTTACTCTTGGTTTAAGAGAATACCACACACCCATCGATATAGTATAAGAGGGCCGAAAAAATGATGGTTCACCGGGTCATGTGTGCTGGTACGCAGCTACGGAGTATGTAACTGGCGGCCTGGCCCGTAAACCCTGATAAATTTGCTTCTGGAAACCTCAAGGGCCCTGAAAGTCTCGTTCTGGCACATAGCATGGCTGAGGTATGCTATGTCCAAGCAATAAGAACGTGGTTATAAAGCTACTTTTACGTGGTCTACGTTACTGAGTTGCATGTTTGCATTGGTGCTTTGAGCATTTTCGCTAAATTAGTGACGCAGATTCACGGTCACCATAATATTCAGCCTATTTTTATGTCAGCTACAGAACAAGGGCCTCTCCCAATGATCTCCACTTTACCCCACCCAAGCTGATTCCATTTTATTCCTGCGATCTTTCTGATTTCGTCACTCCATGTAAACCTGAGCCGTTCTTAGCTACGGCTCCTATGCTTTTGGTATCCTCACCGTAGATCTAAATGGCGAGCGGTTATCTGTCCTTCGCTTCACGTGGACTGTCCAGGTTGACTTTTTCTTCTTAAGGTCAGCTAGAACGCCGGCTACCTTTATTTGTTCTCTGCAACACCGCGCTCAATTCCTGTCTCTCAATGTACTCATATCTACTCATCTTCAACATTACTATCAATCTTGCCTGAATTCACGTTTATACTCACGTCTACTCACACGCATTCCAAAGCAGTGTGTTTTATATACCATTTCAATATTTATAGATCAGAGGTGGAAATTACGTAGGGGAGTGCCTTGACCTCCCCCTCCCCCTTGGCCAACTCTTCCAAGGAAGTTCTTGATAAATATATCTTGTCATCTCTTTCAAGCAAAATGACCTTACTGGTTTACGAGCACTTGTAACTCGTATTGCAAAGGTACTATATCAAAAGGCGCCAAGAAGAGCACCGATTACGTGAGATATTGGTGTTACAGAGCATTGACACCATGGTCGAAAAAGATAATTCTAGGCTAACGGACTCATGAGTCGACTCACTCGGACTCACTCAGACTCAGATTGAGCCATGAGTCTGAGTCTGAGTGAGTCCGGGTGAGTAATATTTTGGCGAGTTTGTGACCAGGGCTGGGCAGAGATACCCTGAAAAGTATTCTGGAACACAGATATCCAAATACACGTGATGGAGGCATAAAATAGAGATACTGAAATACATTTGCTTTTGACGTAACGGGATATTTCGAAGATCCTTTTGCTAAAAGACGAAGAAAGTATCTCGGAATACAAATACAGGACTACAGATACTGAAATATTTTTAGTAATGTGGATCCGCAAGTACAATTATGAAGTGCAACATAATTTTGGGAATAATGTTGCAGCATGAAAACATAAAATTCAGACATATCGCTGGAATCACTAACGAACACCAGTAAATTCAGCAAAAAGTATACCTCTATTTTATGGACACCATCCGCTTTGCAGAGATGGTTGTGGCCCTTATTGCATTTGAGTAACAGTAGCCTTTCAAATAGGCTGTCCTTTATAAAGTGTCAGTTCAGCTTCGACATAACACTCACGAAATAGAAATGTCCCTCTACCAGTTTAGACGAGCACAAGTTCGTACTATAGCTGATAAATACTGAAACGCCGCACGAAACTATTGGTAGTCCTCCACCGGCCTTGAAGAGATCTACGGTCGTCAGCACTGCCTTCTCGATTCTGCCATAAGCGGCACCGGACCCTTTACCACATGGTCATATATTTGCGTGTAAGGAAACCTTTGCCGTTTTCCATGTGTCGACGACCGGCGGCGCACCTTTGCTTGGCTTAGCGCAGAAAGCTCTTCCTTTCCCTCTCTTCGGAGTAAGTAGTGAGTCGCGAGATAGTAGTAAGTAGCGAGATACCCGTGTCCTACGCAGTATCACGATGCAATCGATACATCGTAGAAGTATTTGACTACTGAGATACAGATACATTTTCCAAATGTATGTAGATACAGAAATACAGATACTCATATGTATCTCAGATCAGAGATACTATACTCTTGTATCGCGATACTGCCAGCCCTGATTGTGACGTCGGCTGCCACCTTTCTACCCTATAGCTTTTTCTTTCCACCATAGCTTTTTCCACCGTAGCGCTTGTGGGCGTGTGTAACGTTAATCACACTTAGATATTTGGGTTGGTCGAAATGGCTGAGAAGTAACTGGAGAAACACTACTCAGTCGACAAGGTGTTTGCAGTTTACAAATATGCAGCTGCCGTCGAGCGAATAAATATGTTGAAATCCTGCACAGCTTAGGAAGTACATATACGGCAAAAAATCACAGGATTCCTAATGCGTTCGCCTAAGACGACTCGAACGGTGAAAGTCGCTTGTGCCCCCCCCCTCCCTCCCTTTCCGAAGCTTTCTGCACCTCGCATGGCGTTGTAGTGCCCCCGGCATCAGCCCACTTTTAACCAAGTGACAATGTCATGTGATTACGTCGACATATTTCACGACGATGCCACACATATAGGGGATCTGGGACTTCACACTTACGTCACATCTTCGCATCTCGTATGACTTAAGGTATAAAGGTGGGCGGGTTGGAATCAATGCATACTTAAAATACCTGCGCGAAAACAACGGAACGCAGAGAGAAAGACGGACACAGGGCGAGCACTGCATCCTGTGTCCGAACGCTGTGCGAGAGCGCGCATTCCCGCGTCCTTTCTGTTTGCGTTCCTTCGCTTTTGCGCTGATACGTTAAGTATGATCATGTGATGTTATCCGATATGCGGTACCGTTCATGTTGACTTCGACGACCACTGTGACAGTCAATATTCCCTACTCATGAGCCATATATAAGGCTTTCGCATAAAAAATTAAGCTTGCTAGCGTGCATACAATTAGCTCACGCATCACAACTCGTGCGTGGTGTGCTTGCAGGAATCCGAGACCAATGTCAAAAGCCGTGATGTTATCCAATTGGAGACAAACCTCGACGAGCGTTGATGAACGACTCGCACAAACACGGACTCCGTTGATGGAAGATGGTTTTTGCTTGGCTCAATTCAATTCGAAGATTTAGGTGTGCGTGTGTGTGTGTGGGGGGGGGGGGGGGGGTGCATATAGAAATCACATTTCTATAGCCGGACAATAAGATCTCTCCGCTATTACACCGCTTAACGCCTCCACTGTAACGCCTTTAAAGCTGTCACTCAATACCGAGCCATGATGGTGAGGGTCGACAGCTTGCCTTGTATTACGACACACTTCCCTGTTATCCTGCTTCTCATCTCTGCTGCCCCTGATCTCTTATCTCAGAGGCATATCGCACTCCATTCACGCAATGGATGGCACTGAGGACAATGGAGCGACGTGCTGTTGTTGCCCGAGCAGATCGTTGTCGGGCTCATCTTCCCTCGCGCTGTGCCTTCAACCCGGGCATCTTTCGGCTGCTTCAATGGAAGAATAAGCCTCGGTGCGCGTGGGAAACAGCCGCTCTATAGGGTGGATGGGATTACGCGCATTTAGCGTGTCGATCGGTGCCGGATTATGTGCCCGTCAGCCCATCGAATCTGTACGAAATAAGCTTCCTGAAACGTAAAAGGTGCGCTGTGCTTGCGTCTTTTTTATATTAGTTTTTTTTTCCTCTACCTTACCTGTTTGTCT
>JALIZH010027563.1:0-13894 GCA_030522465.1 Rhipicephalus appendiculatus
CTTATGGTGCGGGCTGAGGTTTTTTTTCTTTTCCTGCCTCACAATAAAGATTGTTTATGTGCCGAGTTAACCGCCTGCAGCCGTATCGCCATGGACGATTATCTCGGGCCGCTCGAAATGGGCGACAGCGGTCGGTTGCTTTTTCTCGTGCCAACTGCTGGAAGTGTTTTAGATGCGAAGCAGCTATTTGACTAGGCTGTGTAACGCTGTCCCTCCGTGCGTACAGACGAACGCGCCGCAACGCGCTCCCTAGCCGCAGGTGTTGGAGCGGTGCCAAGTAGGTCACGCCGCAGCTGCCGGCTGCTCCGCCCGCTCGCAACACCTCTGACCCGCCGCCTGTGTCTTTGCGTTTGAAACAAACGTTTACTCGAGTAAACGCTACACCGAGTTTCGCTTCAAACCGTTCTTCCAGCGCCCGCGCCGACGCCCGTTTCAACCGGGTCAACGCCCTGCGCACCGCTGCTGCTTCGCATCCCATCAGGCTTCCCTTCGGGGAGATGGTCTTGCTTGTTAGTATTTGGTGGAGTCGCGTGGGCAGTGCACCTTTGATGAATCGTGTCTACTTTTGCGAGGTCGTCGCTCGTTTGCGATAGTGTTCAGCAGAAACGGTCAATAGTTTGGTACATGTGTGATTTGGCCTTGCTGTGGTACATTGTAGTCAAAGTGGCAATAGGAAATCCAGAACCCTGTAAACGGTTTAGCGAGACAGTAGTGTTATATGACTGGACTTCACGCTTTCGGGATTTTTTATTAAATGCGAAGCATTTCTTAGCGAACTTCGGCGACTTTCAGCGTGTCTATCTATCTATCTATCTATCTATCTATCTATCTATCTATCTATCTATCTATCTATCTATCTATCTATCTATCTATCTATCTATCTATCTATCTATCTATCTATCTATCTATCTATCTAGCCGCCTACGACTTTGTGCTCTCCTGGCCGTATCGTTAATGGGATTTATACCAAATTTGGTATGGCAGATCATGACTGTAGGACGAACATAAATGGCTGGTCATATCATGAAAATCATGACTAACTTGTCATGAAAAGTATGATTTACATGCCACGCTCATGGCGCGCTCGCGGCCGTTTCGTTAGCTTGATATACACCAAATTTGGGATTGAGTGAAGTGACTGTATGACGAACATAAATGACAAGTGATAATAAGGAAATCATGACATGTCATGTGCGACATGACTTGCATGCCACGCTCATGGCGCGCTCGCGGCCGTTTCGTTAGCTTGAGATACACCAAATTTGGTATTGAGTGACGTGTCTGTATGACGAACATAAATGACAAGTGGTAATATGGAAATCATGACTTGTCATGAGCGACATGACTTGAATTCCACTCTCATGGCGCGCTCGCGGCCGTTTCGTTAGCTTGATATGCACCAAATTTGGTATTGAGCGACATGACTGTATTTGGCGAACATAAATGACAAGTGGTAATATGGAAATCATGACTTTTCATGTGCGACATGACTTGCATGCCACGCTCATGGCGCGCTCGCGGCCGTTTCGTTAGCTTGAGATACTCCAAATTTGGTATTGAGACACGTGACTGTATGAGGAACATAAATGACAAGTGGTAATATGGAAATCATGACTTGTCATGTGCAACATGACTTGCATGCCACGCTCATGGCGGGCTCGCGGCCGTTTCGTTAGCTTGAGATACACCAAATTTGGTATTGAGTGACATGACTGTTTGACAAACATAAATGACAAGTGGTAATATGGAAATCATGATATGTCATGAGCGACATGACTTGCATTCCACGCTCATGGCGCGCTTGCGGCCGTTTCGTTAGCTTGAGATACACCAAATATGGGATTGAGTGACGTGACTGTACGACGAACATAAATGACGAGTGGTAATATGGAAATCTTGGCATGCATGTCATCTACAACGCCACTGACATGCCACGCTCATGGTGCGCTTGCGACCAGTTCGCTAGCTTGATATACGCCAAAATTGGTATTGCGTGACGTGACTGTATGGCGAACATAAAGGACAGGTCCTAACGTGTAAGACATGACATGCAAATTATGTAAAGAAGGATTTGCTCGTTCCTGGCTGCTTCGCATTACATCGATTCCCACAGTGCGTGGGATCTGCCGGCTTTTGCATTACTGAAAGACTTGTACGATTGTTCGTAGTTGCTTTCCTATATGTGTTGTTTAACATTATGTAGCGAAATTCACAAAGCTTCCCTTTTGTGTAAGTGCGCCTTCGCATTCGTTAGTCTTCTTCGCTCAGCTCAAATTCTTATCAGAACAGAAGCAGTTTTCTCTGACATACGAACAAGTCTAAACGCTATACCGTTTGTATTATGTGTTTCTTGCTCTCACCGTCCGCCTTCTTATATACTGCGTGTCGCGGCATCAGCACGAGTTCAATGCTGGGAAGCTGTCACAACAGTGAACTCAATTCAGAGATCACTAAGCCGAGGTGGATGGGGGGAGATGAGCTTGCGCTCAATATTTTAAATGTTGCATATGTTTTTAATATACACGCACGTACACAAGCACATGCACGAGCATATGTAAAGCGTGGTATATTACCTGCGTATATTACCTGCTGCTGTTGCTATGCGTTAAATGGTGTGAAAGTCTTCGTCAACCCTTAATGGCTTTTTGCTTCCGCCCCACAGCACCACTGTTGTGATATTTGTAATACCTCCTGTGATGTCGAAATAAGTTGAATTGAATTGAACTTGATAAAAAGGAAGCTTGGGCTAGTTGGTGATTTGGAATCAACATGTTTGCACAGCGCAAGAAAGACGAGGACGTAGGGAGGACACAACACGGGCGCTTTCTTGCGCTGTGCAAACAAGTTGAATTGAACTAATTCAAAACCACGATATTATTGTAAGGGACGCCATAGTGGAGTGATCCAGTAATATATACGATCTGGTGTTTGTTCGCGTGCACCTAATTCTATGTGCACGGGGCTATAGTATACCGCCTCCATCTAAGTGCGGCCGCCGCGGTCGGGATTCCATCCCGCAACCTTCGGGTTAGCAGTCAAGCACCGTCACCACTAAACCACCATGGCGAATACGTACGTATATGTAATGTCGTCTGATTGTCTCGCTTATTTCTACAACGTTGGCCTAACGTTCGCTTCCTGTATTGGCTACCTGCGCGGTATAACTACATGCATACATAGCGGACGAAAAAAATCTGTGTGTCTAGAGAAAGCGGACGAGGATGCGGGATAGAAGGACGGAAAGGAGTCTCACTTAACAACCCAGGCCGTGTTTTTCTGAAGCGGAGGAACGACACGGCGAAATGGCTGGCCCTTGGAGGGCTTTTTCAGGAGAGCAACCACGATAGTAAAGAGTGTGCATGCATGCATGCATGCATGCAGGCGCGCGCGCCGCAAATCACACGTTTGCGGCGCGACTCGCTTACTGTCGGCGTTTTGAGTGATGGATTCGTCTACACCATCAGTCAGTCGCGTGAGTGCACACCATGCTGGGGTGAGCGCTTCGCCTAGTGTCGGAGACCGCACGTGGTCTGTGTGGAGCTTTACGCCAGCGGCAAGGGGGTGCCACCTCCAAAGTGGGGTTGCGGAGGGCCGAAGAAACCCCCTAATCAATGATGGCCGTTTTGAGTCGCCGCCGGTTCGCCTCCCAGAAAGACGTGATTGCCGGTTTTCCGAGTAATCACCGTATACGTAGTTGAAGGTGGTTAGTCTATAAACACGGTCAGTTGAAACAGAAAGGCAGCGTCAGGAAAGAGAAAACTGTGCCGCCGAGTGTCGGAAACAGGTCCGGCAACACACGGAGCGCAACACACCGCAACGAGTCTCCGTGTTCCTGTCTACGTTTTTTACGCGCAACAGTTTACGAGTTATGGCAAACCAACAAGCCCAAGTTGATAACCTTCTTAAGGTCCGGCAAGCGGCTTGAAGACACGTGGACGTGTTTATATACTTGCCGTTTTCGATCCGATGGCGGCAACCGAAAGGCGGGATTAAGAAAAGAAGGCTGTGACTTGCGTTTAATTATAATTTTTCCAGGATATAGAGTCAGCAGGCAGGAATCCTCAAACAGATCTGTTTTGGTGGCTTAGCGGCTTTTACCTGTATCGCGCTGCTAAGCTCGAAGGTGCAGGGTACGATTCCCTGCTCTACGGCGAGAGCAACTACGATGGGTGGAAATGAACAAACGGACATTTATGTACGTCTTGGAGCACTTCTGCTGACGAACCAAAAATGGTCTAAATTATCGCGTAGTACCCCACTATGGCGCGTCTTTGACCGTATCGTGGTTCTGGCGCGTAAAACTCAACAATCTGAATTTGACGTGACTTGCCCGACAAGACGACTACGCATGTCGTAAAGCGTGATATGAGGTGTCGTTGTCGATGTGCCGCGGTATACCGCGGCAGGATCTACTCAGTGGTCATTCCCATCATTCCAATTGTGGCTCAACGATCGCAGCGCTGGAGATGCCTCTAGATAATATTGTAGGAAACTCTATGGTTTAGGGGCCCTTTAAAGGAAAATTAATGTGACGGTCAATTTCGCAATGGATACCTGCCAAGTTGGAGAACAGCCCGCGAAAATCAATTGCAGAAAAACAGCGATATGCGAGAGTGCCTTTGCGCCCTTGAAGGACGCGAGCGTGCCTCGTTTAACAAGCCGCAATTAATGAACCGGAAAGCTGATACGTGGAAAGGCGTATCATTACGACGAGTCGGGGAGCGACAGCCTGACGCGCCGTACAAGTTCTGCCATTGCGACCGCCTGCCTGCGCGGGTGACAAAAACCTCGACAGCGGTTCGCGACAACTGTGTCGCCGAGAAGAGAATCGCGCGGCACAAGGACATCGAGTGGAGTGGGAGGAGCCAAGATACGTCACGTGGGCGCGACATCACAGCCAGGCTCCGCCCACAATGCCGGAGTACCAGCTGCTTGCTCGCGGTCAGTTACATTCGAAAGGCACGTGTACCGCTCCCTCGTTTTCCGGTGTTGCGACGCATTTCGTGCCCCAATATTTTTGGTTGTATATTTGCCCTTCTCAGTATGCGTGTAACCTAGCGTGAATCTATGTCGTATGCTCGTATCCCTTAGCGGGAAGATCTCTGTGTGCCATCGGGTTCTTCCGGTTTCCTAGTATATTGTTTTTCTCTTTTCGCCTGCTTCTTTACCTTCGTCTGTGTAGTGTATACTTGTGTGTAGTATATTGCGTACTATACTTGTGGAGGCCGTTTCAACCGGTACTCTCTTTGTACGGATCCTCTACTTGTTTGGTCCTTTTGTCTGCACGTATCCTCTGCTTCAGATTGGGCGGCGGTATCACTTTCCAGCACAAACCACGTGGCTGTCGTCACGCCTCTATACACTTCTTTTTCTTCTTCTAAATGGCAATGTGTCGTTTTATATTCGTGTTCATATCACAGGGCCGTTTACTTTCGTTAATAATTAGGGTAATGCCATTCGTACATACAACCGGCCTAGCTCAATGCTGCGCGCCATGACACGTACAAGTATAAACGTGCTCCCACACAACTGACCACTACATGTACACATACACGCAAGGCTGTTGGCGAAAAAAGAAAGGGGGGGGGGGGGGGGGGACGTGCAAGCGAAAATCATTTGTAACGACGAATGAATCGTCCAGGGCACCACTTTCATAGGACCAGCACATCGCTGTGGTTTTGTGAACGTTCGCTGAACGCCTGTACTGGGTTCCTCTCGCATTTTTTGTTTTTCATGTACAACTTTTTGTGACCTTGTTTGACCCGACAACGTCTGTTTATAACGTTCATTGCCGAGATAAATGACGGTAAGTTTTAGCGGACACGCCTAGTTCACGGAAATCTATATCTGTGTGCCACCAGTTTTTATACCGAACGTGCACATGACACGGCTGAAAACTGCTTTACTGCGTGTGGTTTTTCTCCGCTCTAGCAGCAACTTGCAGCGCGTATGTGACACGAAATTAACATCGACAAATTGCGTAAGTTTTTTACGAACTGGCGGGAAATATTGTTTTCGCTAAAGTGAATGATTTTAGCACAATGATTCAGAAAAACAAGTATATATAAAATTGTGCACGAGCAGACTAAATTATTTCTCAGAAGACATTCATTTTATTCAAGATGGCTCACTCATTTAACAGTCGCGGACGAGCATCAATATTTACCAAATACAACATATGAACTTATGTGTCGCATATCTGTACACTGTTACGTTTGGCCGTCGAGTTCATCGAGCCAGACGCCATTGTGCGTGAACCTGCCTGCCGGACTGCCTTCTACCCCCCGTATCGGCGCTTAGCCGCGGAGACACGGAGCCCCGCATTGTCCAGCACATGTTGTGCACACTTGTCGGGTGGGCTAGGCAGCTCGCTGTGGTCGGGTTATGAAGAACCAGACAGAGGGATTACGGACACACCTTTTCTGAGAGACTGGTGGCAGAGCGTGGGACGACGACGCTGTTGACGTTCTCATGGATCCAGCACCCCCTTCCTGGAACGGGGTGCAGCGTGGGCGACGCCGCCTTGATACTTGCGGGTGTCACGGTCAGCGGCCACCTTCCCCTCCGGGGTCATCCTCCTTTCCCCCACGCTCCCTCGGACTCAACCTCCTCGCCTGACATCACAGGATCGAGTCTACGAGGCGTGGGCCGGACACAAGTTTACTGTGTGGTGCGCTTGCGCACCCAATTGGACACCTTGGCCATGCTCATCATCAACGAGCGGCCCAATTTCTGCCGTGCTTGTGGGCGGAACGCTGAGACGTCCAGACAGCTGATTCGCGGGAGCTGCTGTCACCGCCTCCTGAGGACCCCAGAGTTTGCAGACCAGGGGCGATAAAAGCGGCAGACATTTTGTACAAAACAGTTCATTCCTTGAGTTCATTCCTTGAGTTGAACTCGTTCACTCATCCTTCCATCATGTAAATAAACCTACGTTCCTTCTTCTAAGAACGCGTCCTCCTCACTGGAAAACATCGGCTATGTGGACGACGGCGGGGGCCAGCTACCGTATCGAGACCCGCCGGACCCCATCCCTCACAACTGGTTGGCAGCGGTGAGATGAGCCTTGCGACATGGTGCTGTGTTGTGGTGAGTACTTGGTCTCTGCTATGACTTTCCAGGCTTCATTTTGTGAGTGTGAGTTGAGTATGAGCTGGATTGTTGAATTGTGAGTTAGGTAGATCACCTAGTTATGCGTAACAAGTGAGTCAGAGGGATCACCCTAAATATGTGTGAGATGCAGGACCAAAGTAAACCAGCAATCATGGAGGTGAAGACAATGCTGAAAGATGAATTGTTGGTTGTGTGTAAGCATCTAGGCATTGAAGTAGACGAGAAAATGGCAAGGGCCCATATGTGGAAGCTGATTATTAAGAAATCCAGTGAGGAGGAAATTGAGTACGCGTTAGAGGCTTTCAAGTTAGAGGAACTGAAGAAAGAAAGGGAAGAGAAGGAAAGAGAAGCAAATGAGAGAAAAGCACGCGAGAAGGATAGAGAGGAACGAGAGAGAGAAAGAGAGCAGCGGAAGGAGAGCCTAGAAAGAGAACGCGAAGAGAGAGAAACAGAATTACAACGTTGGAGATGGTCTCAAGTAAATTCGAGGATCCATCCTTTTAGAGAGGGCGAAAATATAGAGCGTTATCTTACCGCTTACGAGAAGGTTTGCACAGAACTTGAGCTTCGCCAAGATTTTTGGTCTATTGCCTTATATAGTGTTCTTCCGTGCGACTTGATGGGTAGGATAATGTACCTTCCCAAGGAGAAGTTCAATGACTACGAAATAGCTAAGACAGCTTTATTGCTGTGCTTCGGAATCAGAGTTAAGAGGAAGCAGTACGAGTACGACAGGCTCACGTATCCTTCTGCGGAGGAAAACGCGCGACAAGGCTTTGGTAGAGAAACCAAGCCTGAGAAAGGTACGCGCACCTCCGATTGCGCGAAGGCAGAGAGTGACCGTAAAAGCGAAATAGAGAAACGCGAGCGAGAAAGGGAGGAACGCGAGCGAGAAAGAGAAGAGCGTAGACGAGCCCTTGACCAGGAGATTGAAATGCTCGAACGTAAAGTTGAGGCAATGCGGCGCAATGTTCAGGCGTCTAAAAGCGTAGAGCACGAGAAGTGCGAAGTGGCAAGTTCGGAGAAAGTCACCGAGAGAAGTGCCCTCTGTGAGGTACCACAAGGCAAAGATGCGCATCTCTACGAGTGCGCCAGGCGCACAGATCCTTCTGCGGAGAAAGAACAGAGGCAGGTCGCGGATAGTGAAATCGCGCCTGAGACAAGTTCGTGTTTCTCCGATTGTGCGGGGGAAGAGGAGGTAGAGAACGAGACCGTGGCTGGTCCAGAAGCGGAAGGGATTCCGGAAGACGTTCCGTGTGGGACCGAGGCTAGTTCCAGCCGCCCTAATGGGGTCATCGAGGAGCTGGAGACTGTCCTCGCACCCCAACACGAGAATGACCTTCCGGAAGTTGAGAAAGAGAAGGACAAAAGATGGTCCTGGTATTAGCAAGGACGCGGACTGTCAGGAATTCAGCTCTGTCGTCGAGGAGGGCCCAGCTTTAGATTCTAGCCAGGTCAGCGCAGGTGAATCGGCCCGACAGGGCAACAGAGCTGAGAAATCGAAGGGCCAAAATGGTAGAGAAGGTGGCGCACAGACACCCTTGAGCTGTGAAACTGCCGATGACGCGACCCGAAGCGAAGTTCCGAGCAAGGAGGGAAAGATCGGTCGAAAACGTCGCCGAAAAAGAAAGAAGCCAACACGTGCGGCAAGGCAAAGGCGTGAGAGAGTTGGCACAGCGCAGGGCGAGAAAAAGGGTAGGTCATCGGCCAGTTCAGCAAAACGTCCTTTGTGGCGTAGAGTGAGGCGCAAGCGGCGAAAGGCGCGAAGTAGGGGACGACGACGCTCACCCCCGCGACAGAATGCGCGGTTGAGATGTGCAGCTTTGCGAAGAGAAGAGTGTCGAAGTGGTCCTAGAGGAAAGGCCACAGCAGCAAAGCACCGTGCGGGAGCAAGCACAAAGATGGCATGGCCATTGTTTCCCCCCGCGTTCCTGGGGTCCCTTCCGCCACACTGACAGGAAGCGGCCGAAATCCCGAATGGAGCGGGACGGCGTAGTTCAGCTGGTAGCACGTGCACTTTGTGGTCCCGGGGGTTGTCAAAATCCGCCAAGACAGCGACCACCCCGTGTACGATTGAAGAATGAGAGTGCTGTAAGCTTTTGGAGAATGAGACAGGCATTTCTTGAAAGACTTTCGTTTGTTTGTTTATTTTTGTTTTCAAGTGGTGTTCCTTTGTTATCTCCGCGACGAGTTTATTTAGCTGAACAGTTTCTTACTTTTGGTTTTTTTTAAGCGTTGTACGAGTTGTGTTTTTTTATTAAGCCGCTAAGGATTGTACGGAAGCAGTGGTCGCATCAGAGCGAGCTGTCTGCGTAAAGAGTTTTTGATATAAGAGCACGTCAGTCGCGAGTGAAGATTTGTGCTACCGCCAATGTTGAAAGAGTAGTAGGGTTTCTCGAGCGGTACCGAAGTTTAGTTGTTTTTTTTACCTTTAATGTTCGGCGCAAAGTAGTATACCGTCTTACGGGAGTAAATGAGCATTGTTACGGAATGTTTAAGCGTAACACCACAGTGGTTTTCGAAGTGCTCATGTTCGAAAAGCATTTGGTGCACGGTTTTTAGCACGATACCAACGTAGATTTTGTCAGGTCTTCCTGATGTGTATGGCATCAAGAGTTAGTTTCATTGCGTGGTGTTCTTCGTGAACATTTAGGTTCTGACACGAGTTTAGATGACCTTAGATTCGAGGGATATGGCGTACGGTTAGCGGTGAGTTAATATGTCAGTGCTCTATGAATGTGAGTAGCGTAGAGCTAAGGTGCACAGCAGTGCCCAGTGCGTTCCTCATCAGAAGGTCTCAAATGAGGTGGTTACATTAACCACACGAGCCTGTTTGTACGCTGTGTTTATTCCCTTTACGTTGTTATTTTCAGTGAGTGTTTATGGATCGTACGATCACTTAATCTTAGCATTAGCGCCTTACCGAACGTTGAGGTTGGGGATACGTTTCAGGGAGTTATAAGACGCAGTTCGATCTGTTATGAGAGAGCTTGCGTTTGCGTCAGGTTATCCCACAAGTAGGTAATAGTAGCTAAGTTTTGAGTTTATTTTGAGGGCGTAAAGAATGCGCACAGATATCTTGTGTAGTTACAAGCAGCATTCGTGTGAAAGTTGTGTAGTTGTTGTTTTTCATGAAGTTAGCCTAAGATGTGAGCTACGACATAGTAGTGCGGATGGTAGGAGCAGACTAGTTTTGAAAGAGGTTGTTTTTAGGAATCTAGGGCCAAATTATATTTGCCTTGTGTGCTTTCTGTACGGCCAATATGATCCATCCTGTAAGCATCTCCTCATCCATGATTGTTGTAGCTTTGGCGGCACGAAATTCCGTCAGAAATTTAGAGTAGCGAGTTTTTCATTTGTTTGTGTTTCTTGAGAGGCCTGGAGAGGTTTGAGCGAGTCCAATGTGCTTGATCGCAGTATGGCATTGTGTTGTGGGGTTTGCTTTGCCGTTGTCGATCATTGTGAGGTTGTTTGGGAGTTTGTTGCGAGTTCGCAGCTGGAGGTTCCACGTCAGGACATCGTCCTCGTCACCAGCCATTCTCTTCGTGCCCAGCGGTTGTGAGCGCTGGCCAGCCGAGATTTTCCGGGCGGCGGAGGAGCTGTTACGTTTGGCCGTCGAGTTCATCGAGCCAGACGCCATTGTGCGTGAACCTGCCTGCCGGACTGCCTTCTACCCCCCGTATCGGCGCTTAGCCGCGGAGACACGGAGCCCCGCATTGTCCAGCACATGTTGTGCACACTTGTCGGGTGGGCTAGGCAGCTCGCTGTGGTCGGGTTATGAAGAACCAGACAGAGGGATTACGGACACACCTTTTCTGAGAGACTGGTGGCAGAGCGTGGGACGACGACGCTGTTGACGTTCTCATGGATCCAGCACCCCTTCCTGGAACGGGGTGCAGCGTGGGCGACGCCGCCTTGATACCTGCGGGTGTCACGGTCAGCGGCCACCTTCCCCTCCGGGGTCATCCTCCTTTCCCCCCACGCTCCCTCGGACTCAACCTCCTCGCCTGACATCACAGGATCGAGTCTACGAGGCGTGGGCCGGACACAAGTTTACTGTGTGGTGCGCTTGCGCACCCAATTGGACACCTTGGCCATGCTCATCATCAACGAGCGGCCCAATTTCTGCCGTGCTTGTGGGCGGAACGCTGAGACGTCCAGACAGCTGATTCGCGGGAGCTGCTGTCACCGCCTCCTGAGGACCCCAGAGTTTGCAGACCAGGGGCGATAAAAGCGGCAGACATTTTGTACAAAACAGTTCATTCCTTGAGTTCATTCCTTGAGTTGAACTCGTTCACTCATCCTTCCATCATGTAAATAAACCTACGTTCCTTCTTGTAATAACGCGTCCTCCTCACTGGAAAACATCGGCTATGTGGACGACGGCGGGGGCCAGCTACCGTAACGAGACCCGCCGGACCCCATCCCTACAACACGCGTGCTCGCGCAATGCTCTGTCACGCGGCCCATATCGCAACACCCTCGCCCACGATGTGAACAAAAGCGCTTGGCGCACGGCGCACTTTTCCTTTGGCACTCTTGGGTATCCTTATGTTGATAAAGTATGTTTAAATGCTATCGGCGTCTTCATGCCCGGTAGCCCCGGAACACGACGCTACGTCACAGTGTGGAGTATACATTACACATTTCTTTAAATATATATTAACGTTCTGTATTTCCGCGTGTCCTAATTTAAATGCTGGCTTTAAAAGTGAGGCTACCAGACTGGGCAAGGTATACTAAAAAAAAAAAACATGAAATTCATTTACTAAAAGTAACTATCTTTTCAGAAGGCATTTTTTTAAATAGTCAATATTTATTTCCTGCTTAGGTAGATAGTGACAGCATAACATTGTATCTGCGTTTATTACATTTGGCGAAATCGGGGTTTTTTATTTTTTTTACAGTATGCACACGGCACCTTCCATCGTTGTTACCATTAGATTACATCACTGTTGAGCACTGCTTGTTGTATTTTGTCTATAATTGCGTCATCCACTGCTATGATGCAAGCTATTACATAATTTTGTCGCTCTTTTCAACCGAGGGCCCTGTTGCAGTGTTGGTACTTTGGGACTACTGTCAGCATGCTACAGATGTATGCATTTGTTTTATGTTTCATTACATTCATACTTCAGGCATGTACAATAACTGCAAAACTTTTAATGAGGCAGTATTCATACGTTGAGTTCCATCACACAGCGACGCCATTGCTTGACTATAATTTTTATGGAATAATTTTTATCATTCCACTGCTTTTCGGATTATAGTCTTCTTAGACATTAGCATAAAGAATCGCGCGTACGACTGCTGTCTCCGAAAAGAAGAGCTCCTGGAAGCGGCAGCGTAATGATCACGTTGCCTCTAGAGGTCACGTGGTCCGCTTTTCGCAAACAACATCAATACACCATTAACTACTTATGCACGATAAAAACACGTCGCGCTTGAAAAGCGTAAATCTTTTTCACAACCTGCTGTGCACACAAATTTCACGTGCCGACGAACTTTGTCGTGCGCACAAATATTTTTCGACGTTGTATCTCTGAAAGGTAACTGAATTATTCGTGTCGTAAGTTGCTGCGGTGTCATCACTTTGTTTTGGCACAAATATCGACAAAAAAAACAATGATTAAAATACTGCGCTACAGTTACTGGGACAAATCGCGTTAGGGAGGACGCATGTTACCAAGTGGACACGGGGAGCGCAAATTATCAACTGAATTTATAACTGTAACACAATATTGTAATCATGCGAAAACAACTAGCCCAATACCTCATTTTTTTAAAGAAAGAAAACTTGATTTCTTGCCGAAGATTATTCAAGTTTAGCACTTGACCATAATAATATTAACCATGGAACGCCGAGAGATGCAAATGTTCAGTGCGATGGAACAAACGCTCCATTATGAGAGAAAGCACGGTGGCCTGTTTATGAGAGCGCACGTGTATATGCACGTATTCCTAAATGTTTATCTTACGTGACGTGATTTTATCTCCCAGGGTGTGCACGGTCAAGTTAATTTGGATAATTTGGTTAAGGGGAACAAAGAGAGGTCACAGACTACGGCTCACCCTCTGCGTCGCTTTTTCTTTTCTCACTCGCTCAAAAGGGAGAACAATAACTCAATGAGAGATCACGTTCCAGGGCAGCGTCATCAGATGTATAAAACAGCCGTCGGTGTGCGCCTATAGCAGACGAAGTCGAACAGTTGCCATCTGCTTGCTCGAGGCTCTTACGCTGCTTCGCTCGACGCACGTTTGCTGGCGCTTGTTGGAAACAGCATAGCATAAACAATTACAAAAAACATAAAAAGAAGTCTGTAAACAAACACACAAAAATTGAAATAAAAGAACTTAGTCAAGAGGTAGCTCACACGCGTGCACTAAGGGTGGAAGGGAACATATAAAGTGCCGTAGCAACAAATGACGACCGAAATAATTGTTCCCTCGCGCGGGTAGGCGGGTCGTCGTTATAGAAAAGCGCCGCCCGATGGTGGCGCCATCTAGTAGACAGCTGCATGCGACGCTCAGCGGTGCGAGACCGCAAGTCATTTGATACTGACGCTGTGTTGAAGTAAATAGAAGACGACAATTATCGTGCGCCAGAGAAATTATGTTGCAGGCAGTTGGGTTGGTTCTATTATAAACGCAGTGTAGAAATTGTCACTATCCTCTTAATGGAACAGTAGGTGCGAATTGTGACCTTGCAAAACGCTGCAGGTATTCAAAAACACCCAAAGCTGTTGTTCTACTATGCGTGCTCGATAACTGCAGATGTACA
>JALIZH010027564.1:0-25627 GCA_030522465.1 Rhipicephalus appendiculatus
TCAAAATGGCGGCTGCCGCAGCCATGATTCGGTCCCGCGGCTTTCGGTTATGCAGTCAAGCACCGTAAACTCTAGACCACCGTGGCGGGTTCTTTGCCTACACACTAAACAAATTCTGACCAATAAGGGTGCGAAAAAGGGTGCGACACCCTACTGCACACCCTTCGAGCACCCTATTTGAGTCGCAGCACCCTACAAGCGGAACGCAAAGGGTGCATACATCAGAAGGGTGTAAACTAGGGTGCAAGAAGGGTGCTACAACTAATGGGTGCTGAAGAGCACTCATGAGGGTGCACAGTCGACAAAAGTTTGTGAGCAACGTGGTCAACGAACATAGGCAACAGCTTTTAAAAGTTGCCTGGTTGGCCACCACGGTCTCATTAGAAGCCCTACCAAAGTAGTGGGTATCTGAGTTGGGGCAGAACCCGGCCGAACCTATAGCGGGTATCTGAGTTGGGGCAGCACCCGGCCGAACCTAAGTTCTACATTGGTTCTGGCACTCGTGCGGTCAGGCCTCTTCGGCTCACGGCCGGCGCTGACCAGGCATTGCGCTACAAGCTGACTAGCCATTGGCTGTATACGTAGCTTGGGGAGCTACAATAGGATTTTGACTTTCACCTATAGAGCTATTGGCCTCATGCACCTAATCGAGGTGGCGCGTTGCCAACAGCCACTGACATCGCTCACGAAAGAACACCGTCTGGTGCGAGGCCATCTTGTCTTGTTTCTCTCGCATGACCCAAGTTGTAACGTACGCATACACAACTAAGACGGTCGTTAGAGCATCAGAAGCATTTCCATTGAAAGGCTAGCAGTTGAAATGAATCCATGGCTCATCGTCATACTTGTGATAAACGCGTAAATAGAATGTTAACAGACGTTAACGCCAAACCATTCAACGAAGTCGACGCGACGAAGGCGACAGAATCTGGTCTGCATGCTGCGCCGTCCCAGAGTACCAATAAAAACTAAAAAAATCAGATAGAGAGAACTTTTATCTGTGGCCACTGTCGAGAGATGGCGCAACATTCAATATGTCGTCGGAATGGTATGCATAGGTGGTGGTCGTTTTCACGGGAACTTAATGAACCCTGTAATTATCACGTTCATTATTATGTAGCTTTTGAGTAACTGCTGATCTTGGCTAAGGGATAGCTACAGTATAATTACGTCTGCGTATCTTGTGATGCAGTCATGGAATGTAAAAGTGTTCACCAAAAATTACGTGATACTTGTAGCACCACGTCGGTCGTAATTCATCGACTATATAAGCGTCTGCACTTCGTATTGGGGTATGTGTAAACACATCTGTGCGTACGCGGTGGTTGTAATTTGATCATATGGGTTATATTGTATGCAGATGAATAAATTGTGTATTCAATTCATTGAGTGTGTGTGTACTATGTGTCTTGCAGACCAGCAAACGTGTGCTTACTAATAAATGTGAATGTAAATGCGCTGCATCAGCCTTCCGGTGTCCTTGCGCAATCCATGAATGGGCCCGATTGTCAACTATCCGCCAAGACGCCATTCTGTAGTATCAACGTGCGTCGCTTAAGGCATAAAGGTGTACTCGCTAAATCGGTGCACATGCTAAGCCTAATTGTATTGCTCGCTACGCTAGTCTGGTGTGAGCCATCTTGGTTTTGACGGGGGGAGGAACGTTTCTGTGTGTCAAAAGGGACAAACGTTACCCCATTTAAAGAAGAACATTGGGGACATCGCCGTTTCTCCCTAAATGGAGCGTGGGTCACTCCATTTTTTTTAAGAGTGTATGTGGCCTGTCACACGGCACTGTCTACAGAGTATAGGGAATTCGACATTTTTGGCCATCTCTAGCATCCATCCTAGGTTTTTGCTCCACTGGTACATCGATGTGTAGCACCCTTCCAGCACCCATTTTAAGGGGTGTTATGACACGATAGCAGCCTTTATAAAGGGTGCAACCATTACACCCTTTGAAATTTTATGCTGTGCACCCTTTTTAAGGGTGCTGCGCTCTGCACCCTTCCTTAGCACCCTTTTTTTCGAACACCCAATAGGGTGCAAAGAGTGTTCGTCTGGCGACAAGCTCATTTACACCCTTATGGGTCAGAATTTGTTTAGTGTGTAGTTAAAAAAATATGCAACCAGCAGGCAAACATAATGTGGCTTCAAATACGAGCACCAGCAGTGCAGCCGTGAGCGCCTAATAATTCTTTGTCATAATTTGAAAAAAATTATGCGCCGCTCCACGCATTCAAATCGGCGATGTGGCGTGGTCGAGAAATCTTTCGTTTATTCTTCAAGGCCTATTGAAAGTGTTTTCTCAAGATATGACTGAATATTTGGTAATCTTTATAAAAATTACCGCCCAAGCGCTCCGGACACATGGTTGACCGGCGAAGCTGAAACGTGTGGCCCTAGTGTGTATCACCAGCTGGGATCTGTGGGAGCGTTTTCTGTTGCAGCTTTTCATTTCACTGTCACCACACTTAAGGGATACGTACCTTAAAATTTGCGTTTGGTGACGTTATCTTAAAGGATAATAGCCAGTTTTGGAATGTGGTACCCATGCCACGGGGTCCCCAAGCGGCATGGAGTAGGCTGCTGTTGCGTTCAGAGGAGCAGCAAAGTTTGAGAGCTGGGTCAAACACACGGGTGCCACATGTGGCGAGATTAAGGCCCGTATTCACGAACGCTCCTCGACTCGAAACACCACCTCAAGGGATCCTGGAGGACTGTTTCGCGTTGCGATTTCTGCAACGCGAGAAGTCTCAAGGATCTCTTGAGGTCGAGTCTCGAGTCGAGGAGCGTTTGTCAATACGGGCCTAATATCTGCGAGACGTGGGCTATTCAGCGTCGTAGACCGCACTGCGACTGCGTCGCCTTGCTGCTGACCCAGGACTTCTTGGGGACCCATGCCAGTTTTTGATGTTTGGGTCTTGGGACGACGCGAGTGCAAGATCGCAAGAGTGGCTTGGGTTCTCACCTCCTAACCACATACGGCTTCCCTGTTACAGTAGAACTACAGTCTGTTTGCAATGTTACTCAAAATCATGGCTAAGTCCGCCGCGGTGGAACAGTGGCTACGGTGCTCGGCTGCTGACCCGAAGGTCGCGGATTCGATCCCGGCCGCGGCGGTCGCATTTCGATGGAGGCGAAATGGTAGAGACCCGTGTACTGTGCGATGTCAGTGCACGTTAAAGAACACCAGATGGTCAAAATTTCCGGAGCCCTCCACTACGGCGTCTCTCATAATCATGTGGTGGTTTTGGGACGTAAAACCCCAGATATTATTATTATTATTATTATTATTATTATTATTATTATTATTATTATTATTATTATTATTATTATTATTATTATTATTATTACAAAATCCTCGCTAATGTTTGCTTACAGGCACACAGCCATAGTCACTGACCTCGCTGTCGAAGCTGTAGCCTACTCGTGACCCCTGGGGCGACACTACTTCCACCGGTGACCCCGTGCTCGAATGCGGCTGCGTCATCATCTGTCGAGGTGACGTCACGGGACTTCGTGCCTGAGCATGCTGGACCAGCTCGTGACCGGGCGGGAGCAATGGACGTTGCACCTGCACGGGTGAGTGACGTGATCGTGTTTGCGATTCGTGAGAGCCGCCATCGTGGTCTGTTAAAGAAATGCTCCGATTTTTCGCATCGTGGCGAGAAATTAACAAGGTCATAAAAATTTGAATACACCAGCCCGGCTGTCCTTCATGCGCATGAGTCTACCATAGCACTGTTCGTTTGGCTCTTCCAGATACAAAATGGCACTTAAAGGTATCCTAAAACGGTATGTAAGCCAGAAGTTTCCTCACTTCTAAGTGACAGCCATCTTAGACGCGTGGACTGCGGGACAGATGGAAGTAATGACCACGATAGTGTCCAGCCTTTACTTATCTCAAGCTTGCCAACTTGTTCGGTGTTCATATTTTGCGACGTAACCAAAAGCACAGTCCTTTGCTCACCATTCCTGCCGGTGATAACAGTAATTAAGATTAGAAACACTTGCTCTGAACGCTGTTTTTAAGCATAAAACGTAACCGAAAGGGTGACCTCTATTTTTGTTCAAGCAGGCGAAAGAGCCAGGTATATACGCTGATCCTGGGAAAATGCGCTTGAACTCGATTTTTTTTTTATTGCGCTAGCAATTATATGGACACTCTCGGCTGGTTTTACCGTCGGCGTCGCCGCCGTCCGCCGCCGTCATTTGCCGTATATGTACATGTATATATATAACCGGCCCCGCCCGTCGTTCGTGAGCGTGAAAAGACGCGAGGGGGGGGGAGTCCCTCGAGCGACCTTCGATTTTACGAGCGCGGTCATCGCGGGCGCGCGCGTTATCTCCCCTTCTCGGCGGCCGACAACGGGGGGGCCGGTGTACCCTTATACGTGCTGCGCTCTCAACGCGAAGAGAATGTGGTGAGCAGTGTCCCTGGAGCGGCCGTATGCTCTTAAAGCAGCGTTTTCTAGATTTGCGTGAGATCTGATTCAAAAGAGTTAGCTGCCAGCCTCACTTCGTATAACATTACAATTTTTCGCTATCGCATTCATTGCTTCACCCTTGCGATGAAACTGACTTTTTCTGATATCTGAACTGTACTTTTGTTTTGCGCCGAAGCTGACAAGTGCACATGATGAAATTGGCGACTACGCGAACATTTAAATATATACAGGCGGGGTTCCACCAGGCAAACTATACACTGTTATTGCAGTGTCAAAGACCACTCTAATCAAACGTGCTCTGTTTACTCACCTTTATGTTGGTCTTCGAATGTGTGCGGGAAGAATCTCTTCGCTGGATGCAGAGAGGGCAAAGAAAAAAGAAAGGTCTGGTTGTGAGGATGCGGGGGGATGCCTATCGCTATCGGCCGTAACTTTACACTAATGATATCGCAGCATAGGCACATAAGCGCACCTCATTATGCGTACGATAGATGCCAATTTCGCAAACCGCGCAGCGTTAATTAAGGAGAAAGCTTTAGATACCTCATCAAACGCGAAAATTGACCACCTGCTTCCCGCGTCTGCGGCGACAAGACGAGTGACGGAAAAATATCGTAATCACGAGGTGATGTCATATGATGACGTCATCATGACGTCACTACGGCTTCATCGTGATATGACGTCGCAAAATGACGTAATCATATGACATTGTCGCTTGGTGAAGGTCGGCTGATCACGGAGGCAGCGCAAAACCAGGTGAAGTGCAGAAAGCTTGCAATGCCTCCAATCCGGGACCATACCAGCAGAGAAAAAAAAATAAAATATGTGGCTATGGCGCAGTGAGTACTGTTGAAAATTGAAGCACTGCAATACAGAAAAACACAGTGGCTATGGCGCAGTGGATAGCGTGCCCGGCATCCCTTGTAGCGGACCAAGAGGTCGTAGGTTTGACTCCCGTTGACGGAACTTTTTTTTCTTTGTCTTCTGATCATGTGTAATTTTTTGACGTCACTTCCGTGACGGAAATACGTCAGTGAAGTCTTGGCGGACCCCGGCATAAAACACTTTCGTGTTAAAAAAAACAGATGATCTTTTAGCTTTCGAGTCGTCTGAGGCGAATGCATCAGCGACTTTGTGAATTTTTACCAATTATGCAATGGTTATTACGGTTTATGTGCAGTTATATATAATTAAACGAATTCTTGTAAACAATGAATCCTGGTGCGCAGGTCTCATGGTATCCCTAAAAATGCCTCATTCGATACTGTCTTCGCATTAGTTCGCCGCGGTGGTATAGCGGTTAGGGTGCTCGGCTGCTGACCCGAAGGTCGCGGGTTCGATCCCGGCCGCGGCGGTCGCATTTCGATGGAGGCGAAATGGTAGAGGCCCGTGTACTGTGCGATGTCAATGCACGTTAAAGAACACCAGGTGGTCGAAATTTCCGGAGCCCTCCACTACGATGTCTCTCATAATCATATCGTGGTTTCGGGACGTTAAACACCAAATATTATTATGTCTTCGCATTAACAAAAGTGATTGAACGATGGCTGGAGCTGTAGTTAACAGTAAGCGAGCATGTGAAACATGACATTAGAACCGAAAGACCTTGCGCCACGTAATGCCCAACTACCAGAAAACTATGCACACAAATAATAAAACCGCGCTGAACCACTCGAAGCGGGTGGTAGGTGTCGTCATACTGTACGTGACATAAAAGAATATGCCTTTTAATCGGTTCCCTTATATTTCAAGTGGCGTGTTCAGCGCGGAAGTTGGGCGTGTACAGAAGTTTTTGACAGTGGCTTTACGGCTATCTAACTTCACGGTGGTTCACCGCTGCAGATAAACAAGCAGACTCTTCAAAACACGATAATTCAAAATATAGGCTGAGTTTCCAGGACTGTGTTATCAACACCGGCAATGTACTTCTCTCAGCTTGGCTGTGCGCTTGCGGTTGGGAGACGCTACGAATGACAGACTACAAAGAACACAGAACACAGTTTTAACAGAACGAGCGCAAACTTCAACTGATTTTCATTATTCATGCTAGTCGATATGCGCTTACGGTAGAGTCTACCTAACGTAAGCGTATCGCCAAGCTAACATGAACCAACTAGCCCCTTTCGTTGCATTACTTCTCCCGACACACATGGAGCTGCCGTACTTAGTTAAGCGTTCCAACTTGCTGACTATGTCTCTCATTCTCACTCCGCGATTAGCTCTAGTAGAGCGCCGTTGCCGAGCAACGGCGTACTGCAGGTGGTAATCGCGGGGGCCGCACGAACCAGCACTAGCTGGAAAGCTATTTACGTCAATATCAGGGAAAACGACCTTCCCATTGAATGAACAGCGTCATCATAAAGCGCTATAACGCGTTTCCTGAAAACACACCCCGTCGGTAGCAGCGAAAAATGATCTTAGGACCTTCGTGGGCGGCGTCCTTACAATCCCGGGGGACTCGGGCGACTCCAATTGGTACTGCGGTCGCGGGTACAGCACTGGCACGGCCATGGCGTAGTCGTTCTTGTTCTTCTTCTTGCAGCCCGTGGCTCGCGCACCGTGTACGCGCCACGCGTTGGTGTTGATAGCGATGATGCTTTTAGGAGTGAAGCTCCCGAAGGTCGAGGCTTGTCCATCACTCCCCCGGTGTAGCCACGCTGATGGATGGATGGATGAGTAACATTATTCTTGTCCGGCATGACCATGAAGAACAAGCGCGTTGCAGACCACACATTCTCTTTCTGCCATCACGGCACAACAATTGTAATGTACCCACTATAAGTCCTAACGATGACGATGAAGCTGAGACGCTGAAGAATGAACGCGTTCCAGACCACACATTCTCTTTCTGGCTTGGATGAAAACGATCGTGAACGTGCTCTCGCCCGCGAAAGGCAAAACGACAACATTTACATGCGCGAGTGTGCAATGTCACGGGTGATTTACGGTAAGAACGATCCCCAGTGTTTCGCCCACTCTTCATAATTCACTTCGTAGATATGCCAGATTTTTTTTTCATTGCGCGTACTCCTTAGCGGGATGGGTCAATGGAGACACCGTCTTGTTGACGCGAAAGACTTATATGCCTTACCAAACGCGAAAAGCGACTGTCAGGGGGGCTTCGACACGAAGGGGTGCACAATATATCATGATGTTATGGCGGCAACATGTGACGTCATGATGATGTCACAGACCGTCAATAATGTGGTGACGTCATGAAGTCATCATGGCGTCAGTATCTTGACGTTATCATGACGTTAAACCACAAAAATTATTATTATTGCATTATATCATACGGAGACACAATCATAATGAGAACTAATAGACAATGATGCCAAGGGAAGTATAGGGGATGTTGTTAGAAGTAATTGTAATGTAAATGTGAAGAAAGAAAAGTGGACGAAAAGATAACTTGCCACCGGCAGGGACCGAAGGGCAAGTTATCTTTTTCGTCCACTTTTCTTTCTTTACATTACAATTGCTTCTAATACCATCCCCTATACTTACCTTGGCATCATTGTCTATTAGTTCTCATTATGGTTGTGCCTAACAAAGAAAAACGAGCCCTTAAATTTACACTTTCCTTCAGACAGAATCACGTGACATAGTCGCTCGGTCAAATGTGCTCCGATAGCGGAGGCAGTGCAACACCGTTTTATGTGCGGGAAGGGGTTGGGGGGCGACCAGTACAATTGACTGAGGAAAAAAAGGAAAAGGAAGACAATGGCAAAAAGGGAAAAAGAGCACTTATACGACAAGTACAGGGAATGGACGACACAAGATGCGCTGTTTCCAATGTTTACTTTATTGTGAAAATCGTATCGCGTGTCGTATACCTTCTCTGTACTCGTCGTAAAAGCGTTGTTCTTTTTTTTGTTTTTTTTTCGTCATGCAACACCAACTGGCCCAACGTCGTTCACTTCTGAAGAACTTGGCGTTCGCCTTTGAGCCATTTAGGATGAACGCATAATGGAAGTGTGTGTATGCATGAGTGCGTATACGAGGCCAACTTAGAAAGTTTGGTGAAGGTAGGGCTGTGTTAAGCACATAGTTTACCCTGAATTTGTGGCGGAATTGTGCATTTACAGATGTTAATAGTGGCTCGTACAGTCGAGCGCGATTTGAAGGTTATCGCGCGTGCGTGGATCTAGAACTACAACAGCGCCACCGCCCAGAATACTCTCTCCAAGACAGGGAGTTATCAGGCCAGCGTCACTAACTCTTTTAGCAGTTCCTTAAAGGTGCACTGACATCAAATTTACGCATGTGCATTTTTTTTGCATCCGCGAGTAGCTATCAACCCCCAAGTAACGATTCTCGACTCAAAATGCAGCGGAGGGACGAATAAGTACCAGTAATGTTCATTAATGTATCCGGTATCGAACGCGATTCAAAACGGGAGGAAAACCCGCCAAATTGTAGTGCTGGTAGCGCTACCTCGCGGCCACGTCGGGGCCGCTCCCCAGCTGATTCCACTGCCACAAAAAAAGGTGACGTCACGTCCAGCTGAAATCGCTGACATTTCGTCTGCTAGGAGCACACGTGCAGCCATGTCTTCGTCGTCAACATCGTCGTCCTCGCCGTCGTTGCGGTCAGCATCGACAAGCGACCCACTGGCTGCGTTGAGGTTCGAGGCTTGGAAATGCATGAAAGGACACGCACTTTCCGCTTTTTCCGCGCCTTGACGGGCAGGTTCGCACTACGCAGCGGCTCCCCGACATCCTGGCACGTACTGTGTCGCTCCGAATGATCGCACTCGCGCTCGCACACGACGAATCAGTCGATGCGACACGATGTACCGCACGCACATATCAACACAGCAAGGAGAGCCACTACTGAGACCATCGCCGGGCGTCGGCGCCACAATAAACACACCCAGACCGTCGACGTCATTGTTACTAGCGTATCACTAGCGTACGTCACAAGTGTGATTCTATCACACCTCACACGTTGCACTAGTGTCGATGTCGCAGGGCATTCAGTTTTCCGTTGAGCGTTCATGCGCTGTTTGCCCTGGAAATAAAATAACTTCCACGCGACGGACGGCATTCCAATTTGGCCAAGACGACCTATGCATACTGAGCAATCGAATGAGGGACACATCTCGACTTGGAAATTTAATGTCAGTGCTCCTTTAAGCTGCGATCACTCCCGTGTTAGGTAGGGGCAGTTTTTATTTATTTATTTTATAACAACGCGATATATATTGCTCAACTTAGCAAGCCATTCTAACGAAGAAGTGCCAAGCACCAGCTTGTCCGCAAAGATAAGAGCCAAAAAAAACAAAACAAAAAAAAAAAACGCTTGATCGCAACGAATGGAAAGCTTAATGATGAGATCAATGGTGTAGAGTTCGTCATAGGGGCGGTTGTTGTAGCATGCATAATATTAATTTCCGCGGTTACGAAACGTGCCGCTAGGCCCCTGGGACGCTAGGCTTGTCGACGCTCGCGCGATAGCCTTCGAAATGCGATCGACTGTACATGGACACCCGTGCCGGCTACCATGAGCTCTAATCTGGCGTTATTTATCTCGTACACTTTCTCTCAAAATTTTCAAGCAGTCGCGCACTTATAAACGCTGCTTGCTCACTTAGACTCGTTGCACATGCGCTGACGTTGATCCTTTGCTCGGTGCCACGGTGTAAGAATACTCAGGTGTTGCCACTGCGCGCGCCTGAGCGGCCACATAATGTTTGGTCTCGCGAGCGCACTCTGCTGCGAGCCGTCAGATGGCGCCGCGGCCAACGGACCCAGGGCTTACATTTGGGCACTCAGTGGTGTGCATGAAGTCAGAGGTGCAATCAGCAATGGATGTAAATCAAAGGACTGTGGGACGCCTCGCGTTGGGCGCTCACGGGAAGACGACAAATGAGGCTGTAAAGGGTGATATGGGATGGACAGGCTTTGAAGTGAGGGAAGCTCAGAGCAAAATTAGATTTGAAGAGAGGCTGAGGAAAATGAAGGACAGTAGATGGGCAGGGAAGGTTTTCAGGTATTTGTATAGAAAAAGCGTTGACACGCAGTGGAGAAAAAGAACTAGGAGGCTCACCAGTAAATATAAGGCTAGCAGTGTGGGCGACATGGCAACAAGGAGCATTAAGCGAAAAGTCAGAGAGGCGGAGAGGACTTATTGGATGACAGCGATGGAAAAGAAGCGGCTCTCAGTGACTACCGAAAGGGAAAAAACGAAATAAGGAGGGAGAGGTTTTATGATAATTCAAGGGGAAGCGCTTTACTGTTTGAAGCAAGGTCGGGTTGCCTTAGAACGCGTAGCTATAAAGCGAGATTCTGTAACGAAGAAGAACAATGTACATGCTGTGGGGGAACTAAGGAAACGATGGAACATGTACTGATTGAATGTGGTGATATCCACCCAGATATACGTGTGGGCACGAGTCTACATGAAGCCTTGGGTTTTAGGGACAACAATGGAAAGCTGAACACGTCCGCGATAGAAATAAGTGAGAGACGGTTAAAGTATTGGTGGCAGAAAAGTAGAGATAAAGCACGAAAATGAAGAATGGGGAAAAATAAGGTCATTCTGCCTTAAGAGGCAGAGAGATGGACCGTGAATTTATATTTTTCTTTGCTATAATAACATAGATTTAATCAATGTAGATAAGGCATTAGGCCAACACAAAAAGAAAGTTTTTTTTTAGCCTGGTGGCAGACATGTCACCGCCCCGTTATAAAGGGGATGCTCATAGCATCCATCCATCCATCCATCCAGCGAAGCGGTGCTGGCGAATTGAAATTCCTCTGCCTCCTCAACGTTTTCATTACAAGTGGTGTGAGTAACAATCAAAGTGCGAAGAAAATTTGTTATTTCAGATTAAAAGATAAAAGTGTACCAGGTTTAAGGATTCATTAACACGAAAATGTCTTGTGCAGGGTGTGCACGTCGTGAACACGGATCAATCGGCTCAAAGCTAAGTTCCGCTCGCGCGCACTAGTATTTTCGTCTGTTCACGACATTCATCGATGCAAAGAAAAATAATTTTAAAAAATCACAGCATATCCGCGGAGTGAATGATGATGCGTGGGCGAAGCTCCGGAGGTACATCATCGAAGACGTGATGGTGGTTGGTTGCATGTGGTCAAACGATATGCATGTGAGACCATATCGCGATGCCACATGTTGTATGGCATCGCGAACGTCATCGTCATCAGCGTCATCGTTATGACGCATAGTGGGTACATTCCAAGTGGTATCGCGATGCCATGTGTTGTATGGCATCGCAATCGTCATCGTCATCAGCGTCATCGTTATGACGCATAGTGGGTACATTCGATCGCATAGTGGGGATCGCGATCGTCATCGTCATCAGCAGGTGGCTACTACTACAAACATGGGACGCACGACCCACGGGATAAGGAGCTTCGCCCCTAAAAGAAAACGTTAGCCAGCGTGCTCTCCCTCCAACAAAATATTTCCCGGTGGGGAAGAAATGCAAGGAACTCCCACGTGCTTAGATGTAGGTGCATGTTAAACAGCCCCAGATGGTCGAGATTAGTCAGGAGCCCTCCACTACGGCGTCCCTCGTAATCAAATTGCGGTTTGGATGCGTAAACCCCCAGTAATAATTATTGGCCCTCTATTAGAAGAGAATAGTTATTGCACCAGAAACGTATTTCACGCGTATCGCTGCTTTCATTTACACAGGAAATCGTTGAAGCATATAGTTGCGCTTGTTCATTGTGAACGCGATATGAATAAATATTTGAAACACGCCAGTATTCCATATGAAGCACACTAGAGCAATGCAGTTCTTCCGCGACATATACAAATATTTGAACCACGCAAGCATTTGACATACAGCACACTAGAACAATGCGGTGGTTCATGGCAACTTAGGGCAGTTCGGGAATAAGGTTGAAATGATATTCATTAATAGAACAGGCCTCCTTGGCGCGTCGAGTAACACTCTTCCTTTGAACTCCGCGTGATATTCCGTTGAAATCATGTCCTCTGAAAAATTATTGGCTCAGACATTGTCCGTAGGCATAGTTCGGTCTGCCCTCCGTATTGCACGGCGGCAACTGCTCCAGACGATCACTGTCAGACGGCACTTTGAAGAGAGGCACACGCTCCGCACAGGTCGGACAGCCAGAGCGGCAGTTCGGTACAAAACACGTTCTATCCATTTCTGAAACCTCTCAAGAAATTCGATATCACATTCCTTGATAGAATAGCATAAAACTCACGCGAATTAAAAAGCCTGGTTTCGAAACAGCGCGGTCGCACGTGCCAGCAAAAAGACCCAGAATCAGCAGCAAGCGCGTTTCCGCCGAGCGTGCTGCCGAGACGGCTGACCCCGCTCGCCGTAGCGCCATCTAAGAAGGCACCGACTAAGCTGCAAGATGACTGATAACGGCCCGAACATTATCTGGACGCCCGGGGATTGCGCTTTTCAACGCGCTGCGGGGAGTGTCAGCACCTGTCCATGTGTATTCTTACACCGCGCTCGGTGCCCACGCGCCTGCTTCCTTGCTTTCTGTCTCGTCATGATCGGCGATAGCGAGATTGACCAGATTACCAAACGCCGCAAGCTGCGATGCCTGCAGCCGGGTGTGAGCGCCGCCACGTAAAATTTTGCACGGACGGACGGTTCCGACAAGCCGTGCAAGTGAATACAGCAGCAAGTGCGGCGTTCTGTGCGGCAAGGTGGTGTCCGACTGTGTATTGCAACGAAGGACGTCGTGTGTTCTGGGGAAGTGTGTGCTGAACGACTATTGTGAGACTTGATGCGCGGTTGTGAAAGGAACTTGTGCAAAGGGATCCATCGTCTTCAAAGCTGCTCGACAGGAGGTGAGTTGAACACGCGTTAATCCGAGGTTAATTGGTGCTGTAGGCGTTGCATTATGTTTCGATGTGTGCCTGATCGACCATGAAAAAGGTAAGGAAAGCAGGAAGACAGGTCTACAACAAGCTTAGCGAGTGGTAGAACCTAAAAAAAAAAAAAAAAAAAAAAAAAAAAAAAAAAAAAAAAAAAAAAAGGCAGACCCCAGGCTTTGTGAGAATCGATGTAATGCGAAGCAGCCAGCAAGGAGTAAATTATGCTGTACATGACGTGAATCTCATGATTTACAGGTTAAGACCTGTCATTTATGTTCATCATACAGTGACGTCACGCAGTATACCAATTTTGGTGCATATCAACCTATACTCTGTTTTAGAAGTTCCTTTCAGCACTGTGGAGGCTACAGGACCCATTAGCCAATAGGAAGGGCGATTAGCCCCTCCACATGTATTCATCTGCGCCGCGTCGTCTGCTAGCATCCCCCTGCCGTCTGCGCGCACACGTTCAGCGAGCAGACGGCAGCGCCGAAAAAATAGAACATGGCTGCACGCATCGAGGCTGCTGCTCTCCGCCTCGAGTTTATCACGTCGTCGTCGTGCGCTCTGCCCGTAAGTTCCAAACAGACGCTTGTATTTGCTTTAGATTTATGTCTTGGAGCTTCGGCAGCAATGTATTCGTGACTACATTGCGCTATTTCCATGGACCGCGACCAAATTCTCGGCGCGTTAGGCTTAGCAGGCGTGGTTAAAGCAATAGCTCATCTTACCAATAACGACAGAGCGTACCTGATGCTTTGTCCTGATGTTGAGATGGCGCAAAGCGATAGCTCATTACTAGAGGCCGGATTTTTAGGCACTAAAAAAGTGCGTTTGAGGCGCCAAGAATAGGCAGGCAAAACACCGTTTTAGGCTTCCAAAATCGTAAATATAGGCACGATAAATTTTTACATAAATTCAAAATATTTCAAACAAACACGTACCCGACCTGTATTTACGACAGGAAGGAACAAAAACGTTACTCTTTATGATGGCACAAAGGCGCCAACGTTGAACATAGCCCTGCAATCGCCCTTTTTCCCGCACGGTTCGTAGAACACAGTCGCTCCTTTTACTCTGTGTCATTGTGAGTCAAGTGTCCACCGTGGAATCAACACACTCCTGGACCTCTTTATTTTCGGCATGCACAGAAGCAGATAGTTAGACCGTTAAAAGACCAGAAAAGAGGGATGCCTCGTATTGGCCAGGTCTAATCGTGTAGGGTCAGTTGCTCCTCCGTCTGAGCGTTTTGAGCTGACCAGTGTTTTGCATGGACTGGGAGCTCTCGATCACGTCTGCCAAGATTTCCAACGCTGCGCGCCGCGGAAAGATGTGACATTTCAAAATTAATACCGCTTGCCGTTTCAGCAGGCGCGCTACCCATGCAGGAGGGAGAGGTTGACGCACAACAGGGAATGGTCCTGCGTAATTATCTGGGTTCTGACGTCGCTCCTCTAAGTAGACATTGGTGCTCTGACATCGCTCGCAGTAGCGTGTGACACTGCGAGAATTATTCGAGGCGACATGTGTAATTTGTGCAATCTGTTACTTGAATAGATGAATGAAAGTTGATAGAAATAATAACACACAAGCGGGATGTGCGCGGGTTTTGATTTTCATATTTTTTTTACTTCGAATCGCAGCGAGATGTGAGACTAATCCGCCTCCATTTCGTATGCGTTCGTGTTTTCGCCGCTCCCACGCCTGCGCCGGCGGCAGCCCTGACAACGCTTAGCGCATTTTTAGTGCACCCTCCCACTACACGGGATAACGATGACGATGACGCTGATGACCATGAAGTATAAGCGCGTTCCAGACCACACATTCTCTTTCTGCCATGGATGAAAACGATCGAGCTTCGCCCACTCATCATCATTGACTTCGGGGATATGGCGTGATTTTTTTTCTTGTCACTTGTAACTCAGTTTCCTTTTCCTCTACTTTTTCATGTTTTACTGGTCTGAATGGAATGTTATATGTAATATGTTAACGCGATAGCGTTAAAGAGCTCGTTTCGTAGAAATGTCGGCATCGGTCTTGGCGTCGGCATGGGTGTCCTTGATTGTGAGCGAAAAATCATCATCTTGTGCGTGGCCGAATTGAGGTAGATGCAAATAAAATAAATAAAAATGTTCGAGTCTGCGTGGCTGACAGGTGTTCTACCACAGAGCCACGATATCTGTTGAAACTGCAGTGGAAAAAAGCACTATATGGATGTCATGTAGTGGAAGGAGTCGTCTTAACGCATCATATATTGCGTGGCAGAAACGTAGGATCACAATAGGCGTCAATACATGTGAGCTGAGCAACGAGTGGGTGTTTTAAATGCCAACCCATTACAAAGCTGCGTAGGTTCGCGTGTTGTCCTGTGTACGCGTAGTGGGCCCTTCGCTGATTCGCAAAAGGAGTAATCATGTTGTATTGGGCACTTAACAATAATTGTGCTTGCAGCAGGCATTTCATGATACTTTGAAACTGCCAATGCTACGCGCACAGTCGTTCGTTTCCTTGCGGCATGGTTGAGGCATGCACCGAGAACCGAAGCTAGTCTAGCAGTTGAGAAGGTGATGCGCGCTAGGCCCAATTACACTATCGCGATCTGCCCTAGAAGGCGATGCTCAAGCGTCCTCGATTTTTTTTATTTTGCTATTAATTGCATTCATTTGCACTGTTAGATATTACCATAAGTGTTTGTATAATTAACCGAGGGTCCCTCTTCATTCTTAGACTTTGGGACTATCGCCTGTATATTTGTGATGTACTACTTCTTTGAAAGCAATAAAATCGAATTGAATTCAATTCGCCAACGCCATCGCCGGCTTCAATTCAGCGCCAAACTACCCAATTAAATTCAACGCCCTGTATAACATGTTCTCCACGCTCCATAGGGAGAATCCAATGCGCTTCTCATCCAGTGCGCGTACATAAAACGCCAGGCTCCACATACAGCTGTCGCATAGCTTGATAGCTTGACGGAACCATCCATCACCCTATGATAGGTGAGAGACAGTTCGCTTGACAACCATGTACAGAATAAGTAATGTACGTGATGCGTAATAAAGCAGCAGAAATAGCTTTTTCATACTAGCCATAAACGAACAGCAACCTAATGTATAATTAATAACTATGACATACTTGCACAATCAAGTACATCGAAATACTGCTATAAACTAACTGCCTCATGTAGGTATGTAAATAATAACGCGTACAACTGCAACATAGTAATGAAACGTCAAAGGTGTAGCACATGCTATGCAACGATCCAAATATAAAAAAATAATGTTACGCAGAAGACAACTTATATGCAAATATTTTGAAAATAATGATGTGAATAAGTGGGTAGAATGCATTATTTATCTACGATATAATATGTAGACCAGGTCGGGTATTTTAAAACATACCCCGAACTTCTCAAAACAAGTGAGGGGGGCCTTCTATATTTATCGCCAATGAGCAAGTGTGTTTTCATGACTGTTCTTTGCGCAACATACACACGGACAAGAAGAGATAAACACCACCGGCGAAAATTCACAACTGATTTATTTGAAAACACAAAATGCACAGTTATCTTCGAGAATCTCAAACGCCCCACGCCGGTGGACCCGAAAACCTACGAGATAAACCTAAAGAAAACTTTCGCAGGGCGAAAGCTTTAGATATGTTACACAAGCGTTATATTTTATTAATTAATCATTAGCATTATTCAACAAGTAACATTAATCAACAGAAAGTATCGAAGCTTGATAACAAGTTTCTAACAGCAAGCAAAAACTATCTTTTCAACTTTATGCATTTCGCCTACATTTTTGTTTCGCATCCCCCACAACAGTCGGCAATGCGTTGTACAATAATATTATGGCACTGTAGCGCAATATTTTATGATTTTCATGCGCTAATCTCAAGACATGTGGTTGGTTGTTTACAATAGCGCTTACATGTTTTCCTGCAGCGCGGTTTTCTGAAAACCGCATTCATGTGTTACACTGTGGACATGTTCAATTGTGTTACACTTGATGAAATTACTTTTCTTCGTGGCAGGTACTTAGTTTCTGGCACAAAAATACACCGTTTTAAAGCTGTTAGTCTTGATAATTCAGTTATTTTTTTCTGCGACTATTCCAACAAATTAGTGAGCGAGCAGTTATCAGGGTCACCAATATCATTTTTGCTTGAAGCCCTGTTAAAAATAAACTAGTGTCGTTGGCATAGGTTGTAAATTTAGTGGCGGGAGCGTTTATCGTTCGCGAATAAAAGAAAACGTGCACTATCTCTGGCGACCGAGTTGTGACGCAAAATTTTTTTATATTGGGGAACCGTAACTTCGGACCAGAGATCCGAGATGATCGGTTAATATCGTCCCAAGCTTCGCTCCCTTCTCCGCAGGAAACTCCGAGATCCGCGCACTCATTGCTGTGCAATGCCGCGTCGTGTGTCAGTCGTGCGAGTGTCGAGGATACAGGGCTGTTCATCGGTCCTCACACGACACACGTCGTCACCGAATGAGTCAGCCGGGACTCCTTCAGTGACGTCACTGAAAGAGTCAACCGGGACCCGTGGCCACGGCTCGTATGAGCGGGGACTGTACGTTCCCGCATTTTGCGGTGAAGTCGTCTAGGTCGATGTCGTATACAGCCACGGGTGCCATGGCCATCTGGTCCGCGTACGTCATGTTCATGCGCTCCATGATCGCCCGCTCATCCGCGAACGTTACCACCTGTACAAGCATAATTAGATCATCTCGTTGTAGCGCTACGCATTTACCTGAAGAAGTTTAAAATGCAACAGTTCCACCGCAATGGCAAATCAAACAATAATTTTGAGAAACATTCGAATGTCCACGAAGTAAGGCGAGCGCAGCTCACTCTTGTAGAATGCGACCCCCGTTTGTTCCCTGACCCACTCTGCTCACTTTTTGTCTCTTAAGGTTACACCTATCATTTTCCTTTCCATCGTTCGCTGCGTCGTCCTAAATTCAAGTTGAACCCTATTTGTTAGTCTCCAGGTTTCTGCTCCGTAAGTAAGTACTGGTAAGATGCAGCTGCAGGTACTTGGAGCTAAATCACCATGAAGTGGGAGCCATGTTATCCATATAACATTATAGTGCCGCCTCCGGAGCACGTTCTCCGGGAGCACGCGTACGGTGGCGTACAGTCCGCTCCACTGTTAATGAGGCCAGCGAGGCAATAATAAATTCCACATGACTGAACGAATTTCACGCGCATATGAGTAAGCACTTCTGAAATTATCGCGCACAAATACCTTCATACATAAAGATTTCGTCTTCGTGTCCTTGCGCCAAGTCTCAGCAATAATCTGTGCCAAAAAGCAAACCGACCGTTTCCTGTAATAGTGAACCTGACTTTATGTATGTATGTATGTATGTATGTATGTATGTATGTATGTATGTATGTATGTATGTATGTATGCATGCATGCATGCATGCATGCATGCATGCATGCATGTATGTATGTATGTATGTATGTATGTATGTATGTATGTATGTATGTATGTATGTATGTATGTATGTATGTATGTATGTATGTATGTATGTATGTATGTATGTATGCATGTATGTATGTATGTATGTATGTATGTATGTATGTATGTATGTATGTATGTATGTATGTATGTATGTATGTATGTATGTATGTATGTATGTATGTATGTATGTATGTATGTATGTATGTATGTATGTATGTATGTGTGTGTGTGTGTGTGTGTGTGTGTGTGTGTATGTATGTATGTATGCATGTATGCGCACACCAAGCGCATACATGAAGGTCGCTTACGTGCATGGTCTGGCTGTCGATTCGGCGGGCAACCATTAGGCACAGCGGGTGCGAGGGCGTTCTAATCACCGGCTTCTCCTGGCACACGGACGCGTAGCTCGTGCGGCCGGGCTGACGCGTGTAGTTGTCCCATTGCATGGTGCCCAGGACGGGAGCGCCCAGCTGAGCGGCCGGGGCCAAGAACGTCTCCGGAGCCACCTGCGACCGTAGTCCATTGTCTTCTTAGCGCACGTTTTTTATGTAGTACGTGCGTTGCTCCGTTGTATAGAATCAACAACAACAAAAAAAAAAAAAAAAGCGGAGGTTCCACGCAAGATGCACAACAATTAAGCCAGCTTTGTCCTAGTGGTGCCAAGCCTGAAGGAAGTGCGGAGCTGGGCAACCTTCTTTGTTTCTCTTTGGTTTTCCTTGTTTTGTACTCTCTTTTTTTCTTGTTTTCTTTTCCAGTGTTTCTCTGCCTTTTTGTGTTTACTTCTATATATTACTAATTTTCTCCCTATTGTTTTCCCTTTCTTTATCTGTCATTCTATTTCTCGCTTGCTTTCTCTTTCAATTTTTATACGTGGTTTGTGTTGTCGTGCTTTCCTAGCCATAGTAGTAATGTCCGCACTTCATACCATCAAGGTGCTCGAAGAACAAGAAGACATTTCTTTGGCGTGAGCGTGCGCTCTGTATGCTACAGCTGGATAGGCTATATATGATTTTGCCTGCGTTACGCCAAGCGAGGACGTCAACATACGACAGCATACGACAATCCGGCCGGCTACAGTGCTCCGCACCTGGAAGACTACCCGAATGATGTCACCGTGACCATTATTTGATAAACGTGTAGAGAGGAAGAAGATCATGTGCCGCAGTGGGCCACTACCTTAGCGAGAGGAGCCGAGCGCGAGCTGTTGGTGCTGCGACTGTGATTCTTGTGCCGGTTGTCGCCGCCCGCCTTCAGCGTCCGTCAACCCCTTCTGAGGTGCTACCTGACGCCAATAAACCCCGTTGCAAAGCCAGTCAATCTTCGACGTCTGCATACCCTCGTGCTCTTCGCCGCCAAGCCACGCATTTCGAGATCCGGGACGCGCTATTATACCGCAGAAATTATCACGCGGTTGGACGTAAATGGCTCTTGGTTATACCAAGCCACATGCGTTTCTTCAGAAACGGAACAGTTTGGCGTTGTAATTGTGCGCGCGCATTGGATTGCCGCCATAGGTAGTAATTACAGAATGATCACTATTACAGTAAGTGTGATTGGCTTGTGCATGCGAACCCAGACCATAACCTTCCCCACGGTGTGAAACTGAATCGCGCTGATTGACCTTACTTCGGCAAGTATATTCGAGACGAAGGCTTTGCTACATAGTTTCCGTTTAACGGGAATTCATAGGCTGTCATTCATGTCATGTCGTGGGTGAGACACAAGTATTAAGAGGGCGGACAGCACCAGCCTTTGTGTTACCATACTTAGCCTAAATGCCAGAAGAGGCAATGCCACTTAAATGCGCAGCGATCACAAGCAGATTGTACTGTGCCATGCCAGTGCACGTTAAAGAACACCAGATGGTCAAATTTCCGGAGCCCTCCACTACGGTGTCTCTCAGAATAATATCCTGGTTTTGGGACGTAAAACCCTAGATATTATTATTATTATTATCACAAGCGGCTTACGGAAACAGGACTTTATCCAAAACCACGTGGTCATGGCCGTTGGCTGTTTACAGCATCGTAAGCCTAATAGTCACTGCGGCCGCCTCGACGTTCCGCGAAGTGCCCGTGCCGCGTTCTATACAACAGCGCCCTCGTGATAACACTAAAAATGAGTGACGCGCTCAATGAAAACAGAAAAAGAAACGGTGTCTAGCTCGCATTAGTGGAGCAAGGCTAACGACATAGCGAAGCTGATCGGCATCCAACTGGTCCTGGCGTTTTGAGGTTGTGCTTTCAATCGTCGATCTGCGTGCGGCTGTTCTACGTCCCGGAAAAAACATGTCAACGTGGCCCTCCGCAGAAGATTGTCGAGGTAAACGTTGACGGCGTGACTCTGCCGTGAGCTCACGTTGAGCAAAGCCAATGTGAACTCGTCTTCCCTTAATGCGTCAAAGGCGGCCGGGCAAGACCGGTTAATCATGTCGTCATGACTGGCGGAGCAGTACGAGCGTAGCCAAGTGTAGGTGGGCCGCAGTGACGTCACGGCGCATGCGCAGACGCGCCCAGCTGGCAGGAGCTCGGCAGAACAATGTCTGGGCTCTCGAATCCGCCCTCTTCACGATGCCACGGCGCATGCGCCCTTCCCCTAGCGGAAATGTCGTGAAACGCCTCCTGGTCTCGGAGGCCTTCGTTCTAGCAATGCCATTTCTCCTAGCTACTAACAAAACCCTACTAAAACGGCAAAGGGCAGCAAAGGAAAATGGAAAATGCAAATTGGGCGTGAAGCTATGCCGCCGGTTGCTCGGCAACGCGCGGTGACGTCATCGCAGTGTGAAGATCTTTCTTCGGGACGGACGGGCCAACGGTCGGCTTAAAAAGTCCGTTGTTAAAAGTGCTCAAGGTCATGATGCACGCCGACGTGTGGGCGTAGCTTCTTGCACCCTTGTCACTCCCACTCTGTGTAGCTTTCAACGTGATAGCTGCGAGGGAGGGAGCGAGAAAGGGCATAGAGCGCGCGAGAAATCCCCTTAACTCCGCTCGTACTTGAAGAATTTAAAAAAAAATGACGGCGTCCGCTTCGTGAGGCAATAAACCTTGATAGTAAAGGTTATTCGATGATTACGCGAAAAACCATTGCAGGCCCGCTTTAGGAGAAACTGAATTTCGTTCGATAGTCCGCAATAAATGAATGAGTTGCTGTCCCTAGAACGACCTTCCAAAGAACACAGCATCAGTCGGAATTCCATCGCATGTGTGAACTCGACGAGTGTACTTGAAAACGGATTAAGAGAAAGAAAGAAAGAAAGAAAGAAAGAAAGAAAGAAATAAAGAAAGAAAGAAAGAAAGAAAGAAAGAAAGAAAGAAAGAAAGAAAGAAAGAAAGAAAGAAAGAAAGAAAGAAAGAAAGAAAGAAAGAAAGAAAGAAAGAAAGAAAGAAAGAAAGAAAGCGACTGTTTGTTGTTGAGCAGCTCCTACGAACTCAGTTAAAAAAAAAATTTAGCCCATGCTTACGTTGGTCATAACATAACGAATATATCTGGCAAATGACAGAGGACACGCTCAAATGAACAGATTCCCGCATGTGGCCTCAATGTGTGATGCAAAGGTAACGCCAAATGCATTTTTTCCCGCTAGATGTAAATAAACTGCAATTGTTGGCGAACATTAAAATCACAGTTATGCCTCAAGGGCGAAGAAATAATGAAACCGACCACAGCAAATTGGAGTGTTACAAAGTTAAGTAACCAGCTCTACTGGATCCAATCTTGCGTGACTGCAAGACGCTGGTGTCTGGGAATGCGGCCGCTCAAGGGACGAAGCGGTTTTCGAACCGTCTTTCGTCTCAACGGGAAGTAAGCGAGGAGAGCACAGCGCGTACAAGGGTATGCGAGCTGTCTACCGATGTCTCTGGAAGTAGCGCGCGTGGGAGCGGTCGTGACCGCGCCCTTTTGATCAAAGTTCGCAATTGGTGCTCTACGGACGCACACCTATAGACCGGCGAAAAATGTTATGGTCATTCAGACTCGCTCATGAAATGTGTTTTGTCCATCGAGCGCACTGGGACTCATACTCACCAAAATTTCTGAACCAAACTCACTCGCACTCGATCACCAAATTTTTTTCTGAAGTGGGCTCTCTCGGACTTAAACTCACCGAAATATTACTGACTCAGACTCACTCACATTCACAGCTCTATCCGAGTGTGATGAGACGACTCATGAGTCTAGTCTGTTAGCGTACAATTAACTTTTTCGACCTTGTTGTCAATACTCTTTAACACTAATATCTCGTCCAGTTGGTGCTCTACATGGCCATGGCACCATTTGGTCCTGTACCCGGTGTACGTGTTACCGGTGGTTCCAACTAAGTAAGGACATTTTATGGAAAGCTATGACTCACACGGGATATTTTTGAAGAACTTCCCGTGGAAAAGTTTGCGTGTGAAGTTCCAGGCACCTCCCCCACTTCCCCAAGGGACGTAGCTCGTAGCTCCCTTCGCATCTTCGTGAGTATAAACCTGAGCCGGAAAAGGGCTGATAGTAATGCTGAACTTCAGTAGAAAAGACCACAGGTCGGCAAAAAATGTAGAGCTCACTCAGACTCACTCTAGAGATATATTTTGCGCTTATGGCTCACTCGGACCCAGACTAACCATAGTTTTCCTCAACCCGACTCACCGTGACTCAAATTCACCAAAAATATTGCTCATGAGGACACACTGAGACTCACACTCACGGCTTGATCCGAGCCTGAGTGAGTATGGGCGAGTTGGCTCATGAGAGTTTGCCGACCCACGCGAACACCTATCCCTTAACGGCGCCCCATCATGTGCTCCTTCGCCTGACGAAAGACAGGCGGGGTGTTTACACTCTGCTTGAGGAGCCATCGATGGCAGTACTCTCACGCGGGCGATGTTAACGCATGCCTTCTGCATACATGTCCAGGAATTAGGGACATCGCCGAACAGCGCCTCTAGCGGTCGCCCTTGGAAACATGCGCGTCTTCTATGGGAGAGCGTCGTTTTTCGCGAATAACTAATGGTAGAAGCCATCTTTCACTAAGTTCCCGAGGAAATAGGCTCTACGTAACCATCCCGACATGTCATGGAAGCAGCAACATTATTTACGTCCAAAAAACCCGTTCCAAATTGCGGGCGAAGTTTTAAGTATGGGAGCCTATGGAAACGGTCAAATTTAGGAGGGTTTTCTGGCCACAAAAATGCGATTTGCGACGAAACAGTAGCATCGATTGGTAAGTTCCCGGGGATTTATCAACTTCAATGACTCAGCTATCACCTGGTTGCAGCAGCAACTCTTCGAATGGCGAAAAAGTTGTTCCAAAACCACAGTTTCCATAACAAGGTCGCGGAATTCATTGTGGTAGATATATAAACTGGGTTTTCGTCCGCAGAAACGCGTTGAAGCGATAGCCGAGCGCGTTGGACGACGAGAGATCGAAATCGCTGATAACGCAACCGCGAGTTCGCAGGTTCGATCCCGGCTGCGGTGTCCTTTTTTTTTTCTCGCTTAGTCTCGATGCCTTTCGCCAGATGGCATACGACGAAATGTAGGTCATTTAGTTTCGGTTCTTGTTTTTGTTACTTTCTATCCGCACCAAAGTTATCCTGCAAAAAAATAACTGGTTTCATGGTATCGTACAATACTAAAATGCTTCTAAGCGCCTTTCTCGTTTATATATAAAGTATCCAGTCAATAAACAGAAAAACGCAGATAACAGGTTTTTTAAAGTTGGTTTCTTAAGCTAAATGTTTATGGAGATATTATGAATATTTTTGCCTCTGCAGCTATGCATAGGAAAGAAGTATTTTTGCGACTCTTGTGCTGCCTGAAACGTATGAAACAAATGTTTAGCGTCGATTGTGTGGAATTAAAAGACACAAAAGTATACAAGTTTCCAGCAATCGCAGTTGTAGTATTCGTACAATGAAATACAGCTGAAGCTATTTGACGGAGTGTATTTGCGTTATATCAAAGCGGAATTTCTTGCGTAAACCATCATGGTCATCGATTCTGAAATACGTTGCAATAACGAATTCGTATTGCTTGTTCGTCGATAATGTCGCGGCATTTTTACAGGAGGAAGCAAGTCATGTTAAGTTTCTTGCAGACCCCGTGGATAAGAAGTTTTCTGTTAACATATTTCTCAAAGAAGATGGCTGGGCATTTTATGAACTTTACACGTTCTAGCGGTGGTTTGATTAGTGCAAGAGAACGGGAATTCTCCTCTACAGCTTTATGCGGTGAATTAAAAACATTATATTTGATTTTTAGAGCGTAAACTCTCTGACGCTATATGTTCCAAGTTCATTCGTCGCGTCTCATTGACCTTCAGCCGCCGGAGCTCTAGCGTGGCAGGCGTGACGTCACACCACGTGGTCCGCTGGCCAGAGGCCTCGCAGCTGCGCTATGGTGGCTAGCCACCATAGCCACCATATGGTGGCTAGCCACCATAGCGGCGCTGGCTCGGAGCCTCACTGCTGCGGTATCACATGACCAGGCGAATGTTCAAAGCTGCTTCGCCAGCGCTTGGTCCTGCAATGTATGGCACGTGGGCTGGGATCGTCCGTGCATGCGCTTGAGCGGAAGCGACAGGCTGAATGCACTCATCCATTACACATAGCTATGAGGCAGGCTGTGAAATCTTAAGCAAAGTGGAAGTTGCCAGCTCAAAAACATCGCAGCCAAGAGAGGCCAAAGTAGCACGTTACGGAGACGCTTAGCAAGCGCGGACGCGTGCCGAGGTCAAAGCTACTGCAGCCCCCGCCGTGGTTAATCAACACGAACAATTACAAACTGAAGAAGAAGCCCAACTTTAACGAAACACTGCGTCTATAATCTTTGGGAAACAAAGCCACACCCACGTTTCGCTCGCGATAGATATGTTTTAC
>JALIZH010027565.1:0-28572 GCA_030522465.1 Rhipicephalus appendiculatus
AGCTTCATTTCATGGAATACATTTGAACCGTTCCGGCTGAGTTCGTCCATTTTGTTTTCGTTTATTAAATGCGAAGCATTTCTTTGCGTACTGTAAGCACTTTTGCGTTTCTATCTACGCATCTATCTTCTATCTATCTATCTATCTATCTATCTATCTATCTACCTAGCCGCCTACGTCTGGGTGCTCTCGTGATGGCCTCCTTAACTTGGAGAAGACCAAAATTTGTATGGGAGGGTAAGAGGTATTGACGAATATGTCTGGCTGGCCATGACATGAATAACGTGAAAATCCCGTCGCGTACGTCGTCAAACTCATTTCTCCAGACACGTGTGGCTCATACCGTATACCCCGAACCGCGGAATGCGGGTATGCGCCACAGGACTTTGACAATTTATACCTACACGGAAACGGCGCGAACAGGCATGGGTAATTCAAATGCGAGAGCGTTAAGAGATACTGACATATGTGGCGTTGACACTGGTAATTTAAAGGCGACAGCGTTAACAAAAACGGACATCGGCGGTGTTGACGCGAGGAATACAAAGAATAGAAATCAGAGTCCCAGCAGGAATCGAACCCAAGCATTCTGCGTGGCAATCAAGCATTCTACCACACAGCCACATCACGTCTCGAAACTGCTTTGGAAGAACACCATATGCAGACGTAATGTTAGTGAAACGTATATTGTGGTTGCAGTGCTAGCTATCAAATTTTAGAAACATTACATACGTACTCCTATTACGAAGGGGTCATATCGGGTTGACGTCAGTTTTATACTTAAGCGCATTCCACTGTAGTTGGTTTACGTAGCACTATCCAGGACTACCATCCTTGCAAGCACAAGCTCTACATATCAGCTTACGGCTTCTGGTGTTGGCAATACCCATGTTTCTGTTGGCATCGTTACACAACTGTAAACAACTGGGTTTATGAAACATATGTGACTGCTCAACATGTCTGTGCGTGCAACATTTGTACATATATTTAGCGCCATTTCATAACGTTTCGCTCAATTTAAAAAAATTACAACCTCGTCACCTTACCTCCGGATGCTTCGCATAACATCGATTCTCATGGTACTTGGGATATGCCTAAATTTTTCTTTCGTTGCTCTGAAAACTGCAAAATTGAAAGCAAAGCTACTCTTGAAGTGTTGTATGACATCTTTTACACAATTCCTCCAAGGAAGTGTTGGTATTTATTTTATCCTCAAGTGCTCATACAATTTGGAACTCCTCATGCGCATGAGTGCGCACTCAGGCAACTACGCTCTATGGTATATCATTCCTTCTCTTTATTTTCGGCGAGCTGCTTCAAAGCATGCTTCCAAAGCCAGCTTGCTACTTATGTTGCAGACCTTTGATCCTGCCGGCTAGTGCATCATGGGTTATGTTGTATCGCGATCATTAACTATGATCGCGTCCCGCCGTCCAACCGAGGCGCACGCACTGCGTTCGACGGGAGCCCTCGAACAGACGACCACATCAGTCCAACGCTGGTAAACAAAGAGCCGAGACCCTCTGTTCTTTTATTGTTCTTCATTCATCAATTACACAAGGTTGTTGGCCGAATGGCCTGTTTCACAACTATTCGAGTGAGTTACAGACGTTCGGTGGATTACCACCAGATGACCTCACATGACATCATCACATCATCCCCTCCTTGAAAAAACGCTCTTAGTTGCAGACTAACATCGTTACATTGTGAACCACAAGCATGTCTGAAAATAGGACATTTACACACGAAAAGTAGAGAAATATTGATAAAACAAAGAAAGAAAGTCTCGAAGGTACTTAGAACAACAAAACGAAAGAAAAACAAACACAACAGACATATTAATGCATAGCGCAGCAAAACTACAAGACTTTGCATCAAGAGGCTAATCTACATCTTGTAGTCCTTGGTCCATCTTGGAGGCTGGCGCTTACGTACTGGACGCCCAGTTCCAGCGGTCGGATTCGCCTGTTCGCAGCTACTGTCAGCTGATGATGGCACCGCGTTATCTTCCCCCTCCCCGTTTCGAGGGTCTGCAGCGTCAGATGGCAGGAATTCAGGCGTTGGCACATCTACCTCAGTCATAGTATTATTGTGCGGTATATTTGTGGCATTATTAGTGGCATCAGACTCTTCCTCTGCGAGCGGGCAGCCGAAATAGCGAGCTAGTCCGGCATACGAATAATCTGTGTGCGGAACGTATTCATCATTCTCTGAACGTGGTGGTATTCGCACTAATTTCGATGCATTCCAAGTCTTACCATCACTAAGTAGAAATGAGTTTTGACCTCTCCTTTGCATGACTTGAAAGGGTCCTAAGTACTTGCTTGTACCTGTTCAGTATGACCGAACTTTAACGAAATCCCCAACTTGTACTGAAGGGTACTTGGCGCCTCTTCGTTTATCGACATAGGTTTTCATCTGTTGCTGTTTACGCTCTATTCTGTTGCGAGTTTGCGATCTCAGGAATGAACTGTCCTCTGCTTGCGATCCATTACGTGATTGAATAGTAGTTCCGTTCCGCGGCTGATTTGGTTTCGGGAACTTTGAGTCCGTGTTACTCAAATCCAATTTTGTTCGAGGCTGTCTGCCATGTAAAAGTACTGCGGGGGAAACTCCCGTTGTCGCATGCGGTGAAAATCGATACAAGGCTAGATACTCGAGAACGGTCTGTTTCACTGGTTTGCCTTCCAGCTGTGCGACCTGTATTGCTTCCTTCAGTACTCTATTAAACCTTTCTATTAAGCCATTGCATTGCGGATAATAATTGGATGACTTGCAATGCTGAATGCCTCTTTCCTTGAGAAAATCCTGGAACTGCTTGGAAATGAATTGAGGACCATTGTCGGTAACGATTTGACTTGGGAATCCCTCTCTGCTGAAGAGAGATTTCAGAAAATCCGTGACATCGTGCGATGTCGTGGAGGAAGTAAAACATACTTCCGGCCAGCGAGAATAATAATCCATGACAGTTATTGCGTAAGTTGGGCTGGGTGTGATGTTTAAGGGTCCGACTATATCCATGGCTAACTTTTGCCACGGCTTATCTGGCCAAGGAACAGGTTGTAAAGGCGCAAAGACCGGTTTGGCCGACTTATCTGCTGACTGACATATGAGACAATTTTTGACACATTCCTCGACTTGCTTATCTAAATGGGGCCACCAGTATCTCTCTCTTAGAAGTTCCTTTGTGCGGACTATGCCAGGATGCAATTCATGCGCCAACTGCAAAAAAGTGGAGCGAAGCACTTCGGGAATTACTATGCGATCTGCGCGCATTAGAAGACCATCTACCAGGGACAATTCATCTTGAATGTGAAAAAATGGGATCAGGTCAGCCGATAGCGCCTTCTTATGTAACCAGCCTTTACTGAGTTGTTGAATTACTTTAGTCAACGTAGGGTCATTGGCTGTAGCAGCTTGTACGGTAGCTTCGACAACTGCCGAAGTTACTAGCGAAACTATTTCTTCTTCCTCTTCAGTACTGGTATTATGTTCGTTGATGGGCAGTCTAGACAAAGCGTCTGCAACATTATTTTGCGTGCCTCTGCAATACTCTACTTGAAAGTTGTAATATAGTAACCGAGCTGTCCATCGAGAAATGCGTAATGGTCGACGACCAGAATCTCCAGCGGATAGCAAAGCAACTAATGCTTGGTGATCGGTTCTGAGTGTAAACCGTCTACCCCACAGATACACGTGCCATTTTTCGCAAGCGAATAAACACGCAAGGGCCTCGCGTTCCCCTACTGAATATTTCCTTTCAGCCGATGAGAGGGCGCGTGATGCAAAGGCAACTGTGTGAAGATGTGATCCCTCCTTTTGCTGCAAGACCGCTCCTAACCCGACGTCCGACGCGTCCGTAGTGACTATGACAGGTAGCTCAGGGTTGAACATCTGTACAACAGGTTTGCATGCCAACCGCTCTTTCAACTGATCAAAGCTCTTCTGAGCTTCAGCCGTCCATTCGAATGACTGACCTTGTCGGAGCATTTTACGCAACGGTTCCACCAAATCTGCATAATGATGTAGGAACTTGGCATAGTAGCCGGTCAATCCTAGGAATGACTGAAGGGACTTGATGTCCTGTGGTGCAGGTGCACTAACTATCGCTTTGATTTTCGATTCCATGGGAGATAGACCTTCATCCGAAATGTTGTGTCCCAAAAATGTTAGTTCTCTCACTGCGAAAACGCATTTATGGTTCAATTTCATCCCTGTGTTGTAAATGCGTGCTAGTACTTGCTTCAAGTTGCGGTCGTGCTCCGACTTGGTCTTTCCCCATACCAAAATGTCATCTAAATAACACACTACGTTAGCACAACCCTTCAAAATATTTGACATAAGCGTTTGAAACGTAGCTGGGGCGGAAGCTAGTCCAAAGCACACTCTTTTAAATCTAAATAGTCCTTCATGAGAAATGAATGTTGTCAACTCACGACTGGTTTCTGTAAGTCCTACTTGATGGTACGCTGAAGCCAAGTCCAACTTTGAGAACCATGTGGCTCCGGCGAGCAGTTGCAAAAGCTCCTCGGTATGCGGAAGAGGGTAACCGTCGACTACGATGGCTTTGTTGGGTTCCCGCAAGTCCACACACTGGCGCAGCGATCCATCCTTCTTTTTCACTACCACCAGTGGAGACACCCACTCCGATGCGTTGACGCCTTCGATGATGTCTTCGCGCTCCAGACGTGCTAGTTCATCAGAGACCTGTTGTCTGAGTGCCAGAGGAAGGCGTCTCAGTTTGGCACTCACGGGAGTTACATCCGGTCGGCGTTTGATGTGATGCACGTAGTCTTTGACAAACCCAAGGCCTTCTGAAAACAGTGCTTCAAATCCTGGAGGCGTGTTTTCCGGAAGTTCCAACTGATTTGTAGTCGTGTGAAGGCAAGTCAGAGTTGACCCTACAATATTAATTTGTAGCTTCTGTATCGCGTCAAGGCCGAGCAGCGAAGAACCGAGCAGCGAAGGCCGAGAAGCGAAGAAGTGTGACGTAAAATGTCACTGCTGCTTGAGTACCGCTGTATTCGATATCCGCTTTGAAGGTGCCGAGACACGGCATCAACTTGCCAGAATAGTCCCGAAGACCCAGCGCTGAAGGAGTCAAGACGCAAAATCTTGCAAAATATTTCTGAAAATCGGCGTTATTTACGAGGGATACGGCAGCGCCAGTATCCACAAGAAGAGCAAACGTATTTCCTTTAAATGTTATGTGGACGACGATTTCCTTCTTGTATAGTGGCAATTCGACGCCAAGAACATGTGGAGAATTCAGGACGACATGTTCTTCTACAGTGGAGACTGCAGCTTGCGACGCTCCAACTTCTGCGGACTGCTGTTGACGGCAAACAACCGCAAAGTGTCCAATTTTCCCACATTTGTGGCACTGTTGACTGCGGGCTGGGCAGTTTCTTGCATTTGCTTTGTGCTTCATGGAGCCACAACGGTAGCAAAATGATCGACAACCGTTATCTTGGTTGCTTCTAGTACTGTCTGCTGGAAGGACGCCATGGCGTAAGCCCGCTGCTGCGTAGTTGCGTCGAGCGCCAGCTGGCTCATGAACGGGCGCACGAAATCCAGAAGTTGCTTGAAGGACACGCTGCTCATCTAGCATCTGATTTTGCATTGCAGATTTGTCGATGCGTTGGACTGGTGTTCCATCATAAACTGCGTTAGCTTGCTGTATTGCCTCCAAAGCTTTGCCGATTTCTTCAGCCTTCGCCAACGTAAGCGTTCGGCCGGCGTTCAAGAAGCGCTCGCGCAACGCTGAGCTGGAGACTCCTTCGACAACTTGATCACGTATGCGTTCGTCGAATGTAGAACCAAATTCACAAGTCAACGCTAGTTGTTTGAGTTCAGTGACATACTGGGTGAAAGGTTTGCCAGGCAGTTGAAGCCTCCTGCAGAACTGATGCCTCTCAACGATGAAATTTGTTGCATCCTGGAAGAGCAGGTTCAAGTTATTCAGTAACTCCGTGTACTCATCGGATTCTCCCGTGCGACGCACAGATGTCGAAACTGGTGCAGTTGAAGCTTCAGATTGCGGGGCTCCGAGTGGTGCGTCCGTAGCGACGCTGACTGCTGTTGCTTGTTTCACTTCTTCATTGTTAAAGTACAGACGCTGTCCCTCCGTTCCGAGTGATGTCAGGAGAAGAGCCGCTTTTCGCTCTGCTGGCCAGTCGCTGCCTCCGATCGACACAAGGTACGCCTTGAAAAGCTTCAGCCAACGTTTCCACGGCACTGGAGGGGTACCAGGTGCAGATAAGAACGGTGCCGGAGCTGCGACTGACATCACTCCAGAAGAGCCGGGAGTGACGCACACAGGAAACTGCAGTCACGGCGTAAATAAATGCAAAACGTCCCACTCACAAGTTTTCTCTCGTCGCCATTTTGTTGTATCGCGATCATGAACTATGATCGCGTCCCGCCGTCCAACCGAGGCGCACGCACTGCGTTCGACGGGAGCCCTCGAACAGACGACCACATCAGTCCAACGCTGGTGAACAAAGAGCCGAGACCCTCTGTTCTTTTATTGTTCTTCATTCATCAATTACACAAGGTTGTTGGCCGAATGGCCTGTTTCACAGCTATTCGAGTGAGTGACAAACGTTCGGTGGATTACCACCAGATGACCTCACATGACATCATCACAGGTTACTAGCTCATTCTTGGTTTTCATTTAGCTGAGGCTCGTACTCGTAATCATTAATCATTACTCATAAATCATTAAACATTAATCGTTAATCATTACTATTCATTAGTCCAAGCGAGCCCGCACTCGTCCTACTGTCCATCCAATCGCAGTGTTGTCCTTTCTGGTAAATTTCCGGCGCCTTCTTCCGTAAACCTGATTCAGCACCAGCTTACTTTGGTACTCGCGGCAAATTTATGGGCTGCCTGAATTTAGTCGGCAAAAAGAGAGCACTTTTTAGAAACATTTCGCGCTTAATGGTGCACATTTTCCACCTGCAGGTTGTATTCCTAGACCAGGCGACAGCTTCAGGTCGGCGACATGTTCGAGCAAGGCCTCGGCCTCTTCTGGCGTCGCTGAATCGACATATTGCCTGTAAGTGTACGTGAGCCAACAACACCTTTATCTGCTTTAAAATGCAGTACTTTTATTCTTTTTGAAGTTTTTTTCAAGGCTAATCTTTTTACTCTGTCTTGCGCTGCGTGGAGTTCCCATTCTCCACATACACTGAAGCTTGTACGCGTGACACACGGGTAAAAGTAAAGTACTTTTACCCGTGTGTCACTTTTACCCGTGCTTGTAGACCATTTGCACAAAGGAGTTGCGCAGATGACACACAGAACCGGACTACTGATTTAGGTGGTTCCTAGGGAGAACGCTGCAGCAAAAATTGCGCTGTTTCTACAAGCAGCAACACATGAAATGTTTAAAAAAGAACTGCGCATGTACATCACATATAGTGATACCAGAACATAGGAACGCTTTCTTTTTCATTGTCTCGCGGCTTATCAGGGACATACTCGTACTTTTCTTTCTCTTTTTGTGTTTTTAGCAGCAATTTAAATTCGTTTGGCAACTGTGCACAATTGGTGTTATTTTCTGTCTTCATTTTTCCGAGTTTTTCGTGTTTGTGTCAGTGACGGCGTGCCGTGTTCTTTTTTTGTGATCATGTGGTGGATCAGTGGATAGACAGCGATGAAGCAGCAATTGACGTCAGCCTTGAGATTTCTCCATCGGCCTCTCGATCCGATGGAGAAATCCGCGCTACAAGATTACGAGAAACTAAGAAAGTCTACCCAGAAACAAATTAATTGTGCATGAAAGTAAGTGTCGTCAAATGACAAGTTTGTTTCAAAGCACATTCAAGGCCTTGAAGCATCTGAAGACTTTTTTCATAATAGGAATCATCAATTTAGAATTGGCGAACGTAGCTTGCGGAGGCCTTAAAATGCTGCGAAGCGTCATGGTGACGAAGACGAACGTAAGATGTGATCGAGATAGTTTACCCGATGCTAGGGAAATGTTAGGAGAAAGCCGCATAGACGACACGTATGTGTGTATACGCCTTTCACCTCTGAATGTTGTAAGCTAACATGTCCATTTTCTTACCCTATAGTGCCTTGGCAATCCGTTCATCATTTTCTTTCACCACATCGATGTATTTAATCAATCCGTTACATAGTGCAGTGTACACATGTAAGGGACAGAGTTGGCAAAAAGGCAATTTATTGCCTGACAAGGTGCCGTAACTCGTCCCAATGAATGCGCACAAGGAGCAGTAATGTACACTTGTTAATAAAATTTTAAACTGAGAAGTAGCCACACTTACGCAATTTTTATAACTGTTTATAAAACATCCTTAGAAGAACAATCATACTTGCGGACCTGTCTGCTACACTCAGTTTATAGCAATGGTGTATTGTAACATCCATATTTCAATGACACAAAGCAAGGAATATGTGAATATACCCAGACTTATTGAATAACACACCATGCTATTACAACTCACTAGATGAAAATGTGACAGATATTTATACACGTCAATTTTAACGACAACCTCAGCGATGCTATACAGAGAGAAAAACAATTACTTTTCAAAGCATTACTAGATATGCCTATACTTTCTTTTTAAGCGCACCTACTGAGCGGCTCTCTTGCACTATGGTGGTAATTGCGGGATGTGCATTCAATAGTTCAGGTTGTGTACCTTTTGTGTACCGTTATTTGTCCGTATTCTTTCGGTGCAGTATGCTATGCGTCTAAAGCTCTATGTAGGCTGTCTTCGAGAATATGCATCATGAAATGCGAGCGCGTTAGATTTCAGTTGATCACATGATTATGGCGATTTTTTTTTGTTCAGGGTGTTCTCAAACGTTAATATGTTGTGTTTGTGAAAGAGTGGAGTAGGATGCATTCTAGGTCGCACCCCTTCGATTCTCCGTACTAGTCTTTTCTGTAGTTTATAAATCCATTCTTTGTTTGTTTTAGTAGTCTTTCCCCATTTTTATAAACAGTAATGAATACGCGAGTATACTATATAATACAGTTTTTTTGTTGTTGAAATTGGCAAAAAAACATCCGATATTCCCGATTACACCAATTCAGCGCGAAAGATCGGTGCGAAATTTATGTGATATGTCCAGTCGAGTGTTTCATGAAAAATAATACCGAGAAACTTTTGGCATGTGACCCGTTCAATCAAATCTCCTCGAAATTTTAATTGAATATAATGGGGTGTACTTTTATTTTTTGGCCGAAAAATAACACATTTTGTTTTGTTTTAGTGTGTGTTAAGTTCAAGCTTATTTGCTATTTACTATGTTGATAAGTGCTTAAGCTGTCTGTCTGCTTGCTCTTCTATGCTGTCGATATCTTTGCTGGATAAAAAAACGTTTGTGTCAATAGCGTTTAAAACCATGTCTGGAGTTGATGGTAGATTAACGATATCGTTTATATGCAAGAGGAACAAGAGCGGGCCTAATATAGATCCCCGAGGGACGCCGTACTTAATTTTATCCATTTTTCACACTGCATGGTGCGTCTCACAATACTGAAATCGATTTCTTAAATAACTGCCTAGTAATTTGAGGGAAACACCTCTTATGCAGTATTCCTTTAATTTCACCAGGAGAATTTCATGTTTGATCGAATCGAAAGCCTTTCTGATCTCAAGGAAGTATTCCAAGCGTGTAAGATATCTGCTCAAAATTATCTATTATTTTGTCCTTTATAGACAGCAAAGCAGGCTCTGTACTTTTTTCTTCTGAAAACCATATTGCTGCTTTGTTATGTTTTCTTGGCTACAAAAGTTTGAGATTCGAACGTATAAGACCCGTTCTATAATTTTTTTTTAACGTATTAGCAAGACAGATGTAGGTCGATAATTATTTAAGTCATTTTCATTACCACCTTTGCGAATGATTGAGACCATCAACCATCAACACCTGCCGCAGAATTATTACGTAAATTCGTAATGAAAGAATGTATTCCAGATTCATCAGTGGGGCCAAGAAAATCAATTTTGTAATATTTTGGTAATGTATGGTTTACAGCCTCTTTCGGTACTAGCGGAAATTTCACAAGCCACAGAGCTCAAAAAATAGTTGTTGAATATATCAGCGAGTAATGTACCAGAGCAAGATTTGCCTTCTATCATAAGCTCGGAGATGGCATTTTTATTTCATGAAAATAAAACATCGTTCCTGGTATTCCAAACTGCCTTCTGGTCATTCACAATAGCTGGAAACTTATGTTCATAGTATTGTATGCGTGCCCGCTTTATATCAGAGCCTAATTTCTTTCTAAACTGCTTAAACTGCCGCAAGTAGTCGAGTTGTTTTGTTTTAATCAATGTGCTGAATAGGTTATCCCTTTGTTTTATTCTCTCTAGGAGTGACGCATGTATCCATGGCTTTTTAGCATTTCTAGATTTATGAATGCAAAAAAAATGGGAACATTGCAGGGGTGTAGACAGAATTTTTTTTTTTCGGGGGGTGGCACCTAATTGATTTCGAGGCGGGCACATCCTTGAAATGGTCATTTTTCGCTCTGTATGCCATGGCGAAAAAAAATTTCGGGGGGGCACGTGCCCGGTGTGCCATCCCTGTCTACGCCACTGGAATGTTGTCACTAACACCAGGTAAACAACTCCAGTACTTCAGTTCCCTACGACATATAGGGAAGGGTGTTCAGCTCTACTAGCGTACTCGGCCATGTGCTGGGCTAAGGCTACGTGCAGGCACGTAGCGGCACCCAGTGTTGTAACCCCAGTCACCCTAGCTTGAAGAGGCCAGAAGGTGACAAGTGTTTACGGCTTAAGAAACGCCAGGGAGTAGGAGGAGACCACAAAACCCCGGGGTCCCTGATGCGTTCGCGCAAGACCACTCGAAGGCGGAAACCATCTTGTTGTTGTTCTGCTCAGTGAACGTACTGATCCCCCCCCACCCCGCGCGCCCTACTGAAAGTTATCTGCATCTAGCTTAAACTTGCGAAGGTCATATTATCTGACGGCATAGTGACGCCACGATGACGTCTCTAGTTTTGGCAATACGTGATGTTATCCCTGATTATGTGTTTTTTTTTTTTGCCCGAATCGTGTTGATTTCGACGACTAGGACGATCAACTTTATGGCTCTCACCTAAATAATTTTAAGAGCACGCACCACGTGAGAAGAGAGTATAATGAACAGGGCTTAGTCTCTCTTCGTTGGAGGGGGGCCCCCATAGAGCGGAAATATACATAAGCGGTTATGAAAAGGAAAAGAAGAGAAAAGTGCAGACCCGTAACTCTCTCCTTACGAGGACACCTCAACAGGTCGGCACAAGAAGGGGTGTAGGGAATGAAAAATAGCGAAGAGGTAAAAAGGATAGGAGGAGAAAAAAAACACAGCATATCCACAGAGTGAATGATGATGAGTGGGCGAAGCTGCGGAGGTTCATCGGTAAACCGTGAATCTTCCGTGAATTCTGTCCGGTACGTCATCACCGACGTGAAGATCGGGCGCGTTTATACTAAAGGGTCGATGAGAGTTATGGTGACTGAAGCAATCATGGTTACACCGTGAAATCTTCAGTGGTTTTCGCCCAGCAGTAATCAAAGCGATAGTGTGTGTGAAATTTTATTCAAACTTCAACGACCGGTCGTCGTCCATAGTCCGCCAAGCAGCACGATCCGGCAAGCGCACTCGTACGGCGGTCCACGCAATCGAAGAGCAGCTGCACCGCCAACGCCATCTAGCGTACCTTCACCCAACCGCCATATTGTACGCATGTCTATAGGACAGCGCCCTCTCGGAAACGAGACGAGAACTGGAGATGACGACACCATATCCACGGAGTGAATGCGGTAAACCGGTAATCTTCTGCGAATTCTGCGCAGTACATCATCAACGACGTGAGATCGGGCGCATTTATACTAAAGGGTCGATGACAGTCATGGCGACTCGCAGCTCACTTTAATTTTACATGTACGTTGTAAATTGTTTTTTTATTGTTTAATCACGCACAGGAGACATCTCACACAGGCACTACCTTGGAGGTCGAAATCCAGTACCTACTGGCTACTCAGAGTGCATGGACAACCGAGGTAATGCCATAAGGAGCTTCGCCCCTAAATATATTCATCATATACAAGTACTAAACGAGAGGTGGCTACATACAACGGGGACGCACGACCCACGGCTTAAGAAGCTTCGCCCCTAATAAAAAGGGGACGCAGTGAAAGCCGCCGCGAGTGCAGCCATCACTGCGTCCCTGGGATCAACAGCTGGGGCTGGGGCACTCGTTGGAGCGGTCCCGGAAGCTGCCGTGTCCGTGGCGATGTAACCGGCAAGGGCATCGCGAAACGAGCGTCCCTTCTCCACCACCGCGCTGCCACGCTTGTTGGTGGCGTTAACAGCGGTCCTGGCGTGCTCCAACACCTGGCGGCGCGTCACGGGGCCATCCGAAGAGGCGAGGATGACGGCGGCCTTGCGTTGGATCTGCCAGGAAGGGCAGCGCGGCTCGTTCGCCGCATGGTTGCCGCTGCAGTTGATACAGCGTGGGCGCTCTGATGGGCAGGGTCCCCTGGGGTGACTGCCGCCGCTACGGAGAAACCGCTCGTCGCGCGAGCAGGTCGCTGTGGCGTGCCCGAAGCGACCGCAGCGAGCACACTGAAGGGGCCGCGGCAGACGAGGACGGACACGCCTTTGGAGCTTAAGGAGGGACACCTCCGGTGGAACGGCGGTGCCCTCGAATGTTATGGTGAGGCACTTGCCTCGGCGCACGCACGAGACAACCGGGACGGCTGAGAAGAGGTTGGCCATGATGTCAGCGACGTCGATGTCCGAGTCGACATCGTAAACAGTGCCCACGCAGGTGTTGTCCATTATGAGCTTGCACTTGACGCGGATTTCGCATATCCTTTTCAACTTGAAGAAGTTTGGAAGTGTCTGCGGACGGGTATACGGCGAGGTTTGTTTTAGGGGCGAAGCTCCTTAAGCCGTGGGTCGTGCGTCCTCGATGTATGTAGCTGTGGGTAGCCACCTCTCGTTTAGTTTCTAGGAATGTCCGCTAGATGGCGGTACTTGTATATGATGAATATATGTAGGGGCGATGCTCCTTGTGGCATCACCTCAGCGGTCCTCGGTTGTCCATGCATTCTGAGTAGCCAGTAGGCACTGCATTTTGACCTTCAAGGTAGTGCCGGTGTGAGATGTCTCCTGTGCGTGATTAAACAATAAAAAAATTCACAACGTACATGTAAAATTAAAGTGAGCTGTGAGTCGCCATGACTCTCATCGACCCTTTAGTATAAATGCGCCCGATCTCACGTCGTTGATGATGTACTGCGCAGAATTCGCGAAAGATTACCGGTTTACCGCATTCACTCCGTGGATATGGTGTCATCTCCAGTTCTCGTCTCGTTTCCGAGAGGGCTCTGTAGTATAGACATGCGTACAATATGGCGGTTGGGTGAAGGTACGCTAGATGGCGTTGGCGGTGCAGCTGCTCTTCGATTGCGCGGACCGCCGTACTATAGCCGTACGAGTGCGGTTGCCGGACCGTGCTGCTTGGCGGACTATGGACGACGACCGGTCGTTGAAGTTTGAATAAAATTTCACACACACTATCGCTTTGATTACTGCTGGGCGAAACCGCTGCAGATTTCACGGTGTAACCATGATTGCTTCAGTCACCATAACTCTCATCGACCCTTTAGTATGAACGCGCCCGATCTCACGTCGGTGATGATGTACCGGGCAGAATTCACGGAAGATTCACGGTTTACCGATGAACCTCCGCAGCTTCGCCCACTCATCATCATTCACTCCGTGCATATGCTGTGTTTTTTTCTTGCCCACCGGTCGAAACATAATGGTGCCGCCTCGGTTCCCCACTGTTGAAGGTGAGGCAGGGGGGCATGGGTTCGGGCGGCGAGGCCTTGTTGGCGTCGGCGGCCGGATGAAAAGGAGAGGAGGAGGTTGGGTGGAGAAGCGGAATGTATCCGCTCCACTTTTTTCCCACGCTGCCACCGAAGTGGCGCGTCACGAGGAAGGTGTGTGATGTTCCCAGGAGGAACTGGATACCGATGGGTTGGATGTCCTCTGTTCCTGCTTGAGAAGGGGTGCCCGGAGCCGAGCTATAGTGTACTAGTACACTATAGCCGAGCTCACCTTCGCTTGCGCGCCCGAGGGCGAGCTTGTTTGTTTAGCAGGGGCCGAGGGCTTCTGCTGCTGCTGGCTGGGTGTCGAAGACGGCGCCGAAGAAGTTGCCGAGGCGGCGACTTCCTTTTGCTTCTTTAGTTTGCGTAGGCTTTTTGCCGAATTTTGCTGCATCCAGTCGTAGAGCACCTTGTCCTCCCTGGGCCGGAGCCCCGGGGGTCCCATTTGTGGCCCTTAGAAGGGCTGCGCGCCCGGAGGCGCGTAGTCGTGGTAGAAAAAAAAAGCAGTAGACAGGATGGAGCGAAAAAAAAAGTGCTCTCGCGGGAGGCGAAAAAGGTGCGCCCTGCTTGTTTCGTCTCTCAATTCTCTCCATATATATATGTATGCACACGCAGACACACACACGCGCGCACACACACACACACACACATGCATATATATGTGAACCTTTAATTATTCACGAACATGTAGCTTAACGCTCAGGTGCATCGTGAAACAGTATGTTGTGTCAAGAAGCTTGGTCGAACAGGGCCGTGATCCGTCATGTGCAGTGTCTCGAGAAAATGCAGGCAGCAGCATGACGATACCTGTCTTCCTGCTTCCGTCGCGCCACGTCAACCCAACAACCCCTCCCGAAAAAAAATTACGGCAGATTAATGTTATTATCGTTAACGCGAAAGCGTTAAAGAGCTCGTTTCACAGAAAATCCGGTGTCGGCGTCGTTGGTTATAAGCGAAAAATCATCATCTTGTCCGTGACCGAAAAATCGAGAAAGAAGCAAATGAAATAAATAATAAAGAAAGAACTTCGGGCCCGTCTGAGAATCAACCGCAGGCCGTCTGCGTGGCAAGCAGGCGATCTACCACAGAGCCACGCCGTTTTCTGAAACTGCTCTGGAAAAAAGAACACTATGAATGACAGGTTGTTGAAGGATCGAGTCTCCTTAACGCGTGTAATATTGCGTGGCAGGAACGTAGAATTGCGCCAGGTGTCGAAACATGTGAGATGCGCAAACAGTTAGTGTTTTAAAGGCCCACTAATTACAAAGCGCTCAGTTATATATTATCATCATCGGTTGCAAAAGCAAGAACATAGCGACCAACTGCGTGTAGGTTCGCGCGATGACTTGCGGGCGCGTAGAGGGCCCTTCGCTGATTTGCAAGAGGAAGAATCGTGCCGTAGTGGGCACTCAATTGTAGTTGCAGTAGGTGCCTAGGTGGGCACTTTATATAATAATAATATGTGGGGTTTAACGTCCCAAAACCACCATATGATTATGAGAGACGCCGTAGTGGAGGGCTCCGGAAATTCCGACCATCTGGTGTTCTTTAACGTGCACTGACATCGCACAGTACATGGGCCTCTACCATTTGGCCTCCATCGAAATGCGACCGCCGCGGCCGGGATCGAACCCGCGACTTTCGGTCAGCAGCCGAGCACCCTAACCGCTATACCACCGCGGCGGACTAGGTCGGCACTTTAAGGGAGTACTCACTCAAACTCACTCACCACAATTTTTTCAGCCTTCACACTCACTCACGTTCATACTCACGCCTACTCACCCTCATGAGTGCTCACTCACGTTCACACTCATGAGTACTCACTCACGTTTGCGCTCACGACTACTCACACTCGTAGGCACTCACTAACGTTCACACTAACGTCCACTCACACTCATGAGTACTCACTCACATTCACACTCACTACTACTCACACTCGTAGGCACTCACTAACGTTCACACTCACGTCCACTCACACTCATGAGTACTCACTCACATTCGCACTCACGACTATATTCACACTCTTACCCAACTGAAGAAACGACCTCGGCTCTACGCTGGCCCAACGTGCATGGCCGACTTAGCCGGTCATGGCCCGAGCTTGGTCAACAAGGTTGGGCCGAGGGCGATTTTAGTTAATGGCCTCACATCGGCCGACCTCTGGCTGCCAACATAGGCCCAAGGCCGTAGGCCGACCTTGTAGACATGAGGTGTTGCACAGCTGGATTAAATAATCTAGTGCAATCTAGTGATTGCTTGTGTTGCTGCTTACCCTCCGTCCCGTTCTCACGCCGTTTTCATCGTAGCAAAAATGCAAGCTCACTGTACTAATGCGTCCTTTTAGGGGCGAAGCTCCTTAAGCCGTGGGTCGTGCGTCCCCGTTGTATGTAGCCACCTCTCGTATAGTACTTGTATATGACGAATATATTTTGGGGCGAAGCTCCTTATGGCATTGCCTCGGCTGTCCTCGGTTGTCCATGCACTCTGAGTAGCCAGTAGGTACTGGATTTCGACCTCCAAGGTAGTGCCTGTGTGAGATGTCTCCTGTGCGTGATTAAACAATAAAAAAAATTCACAACGTACATGTAAAATTAAAGTGAGCTGCGAGTCGCCATGACTCTCATCGACCCTTTAGTATAAATGCGCCCGATCTCACGTCGTTGATGATGTACTGCGCAGAATTCGCAAAAGATTACCGGTTTACCGCATTCACTCCGTGGATATGGTGTCGTCATCTCCAGTTCTCGTCTCGTTTCCGAGAGGGCGCTGTCCTATAGACATGCGTACAATATGGCGGTTGGGTGAAGGTACACTAGATGGCGTTGGCGGTGCAGCTGCTCTTCGATTGCGCGGACCGCCGTACGAGTGCGCTTGCCGGATCGTGCTGCTTGGCCGACTATGGACGACGACCGGTCGTTGAAGTTTGAATAAAATTTCACACACACTATCGTTTTGATTACTGCTGGGCGAAACCACTGAAGATTTCACGGTGTAACCATGATTGCTTCAGTCACCATAACTCTCATCGACCCTTTAGTATAAACGCGCCCGATCTCACGTCGGTGATGATGTACCGGGCAGAATTCACGGAAGATTCACGGTTTACCGATGAACCTCCGCAGCTTCGCCCACTCACCATCATTCACTCCGTGGATATGCTGTGTTTTTTTAGTGTTGACTGCATCATTGTCTCCGTATCTTGTGTCCTGCCGCGCTGTTTTGCTGTCAAGATGATTGCACAGATCAATATTGTCGCCTAAATGTGGTTCACGAGTAAACATTTACACTTGAGAACCCCATTTAGGCGACAGTATTGATCTGTGCAATCATCTTGACAGCAAAACAGCACAGCAGAACACAAGCAACGGAGACAACAATGCAGTCAACATTAAAAAAGGACGCATTAGTACAGTGAGCTAGAACAAAACCTACGAAATTTGTTCAAGGCGCTCACATTGTCCTGGTGTCTTCTCTAAAGATGCGCCAAGACAGACATATGGCTGATCTAGCATTTGTTGGCCTGTGTTAAAGTCAGGTACAACAGCACTTCAATTTTGATCGCTGTAGACTCGTCTCACGCAGGATTTCATGTCAAGTTACACTATGCCAACTGGCCAAAGTTAACGCCTCCTCGAACTTTTCTACATACTATATGGCACCACACGTGTGATGTCATATAGTGCGTAGAAACCAGCACATGCTGTACAGGCGCGCTCACTGTGACTTGCAACACGGGAGCGCGTGGCCTCACGGGTTCAAAGGTTGCGCATGACTTCAACTTCTTTTTATTTCCACAACTAAATATTATTTTCTTATTTGGGAGCATACCCAAGTGAGAGAAACGCGTTTAGTAATGGAAATAAGGGCTAGTGGAAGCCATGTGCAATCGTTGAACTCGTGAGGCCACGCGCTCCCGTGTTGCAAGTCATTGAGCGCGACTGTACAGTGTGCGCGCGTTCGGACCTTTGTGTCTACTGTATATGTGGCCTCCAAGGCTGAGAAATAAGGCCGTGAACCTCGGTCAGATGTAGCTTTAATAGCAGTGTTGACAAGAATACATACACATAAGGGCTTTCAGTAAATGGGTTGCCATTATCAATTAAATTCATGTAACTGCTACGTATCACTAGCATAAACAGGAATCTGCGCCTTCCAAGATAACTGTTAGCACTAATACACCTCTCAGAAAAACTTGGTGAAACTTGTGGCGCAGAAAAAGACACGGACAGAGAAAGCGCAACAGGATGATGCTCGTACTTCTAAGAGGATTTTTATTGAACAGAAGTGGAACGTTGACCAGTGCACCCAGGCACTAAGAGGCCTGGATGGGCCGACAAAGCAAATCAAATTAACTTACACACAGCTTCAGTCAGCTGTGAACAAAGTATTGCGAGTACAGTGAAACCTCATTAATTCTAACTCAATTGCGAAATCCTGCCTCATTCTCGCGATTCCGTATTTCGCAAAGTAAATCTGCATGGATAATTTGAAGCCGCGGTAAGCCTGGTTAATTCAAAAACTCTTGGCGCCATATGCGAATTCCCAATTTCAATTTTGCCGCGAATCCACGGTAACGACAGCCCTTAAGAGCCATAAGACAATGTGATGTAGAGATACTAATGAGTGACAGGTCAAGAGGCCCAACGTTCCTGCTGGCAGCGCAAAAAAAAAGGGGGGGGGGAGGGGAGTTTACGCTAGCCGTGTGAAGTTTAAGAACCAGTTTGTGGCTGTAAGGGTTATAGTTTCCAGCAATATTCGGTCCCAATTTTGCCGTGAACTCGGGGAAACGGCGGGCCTCGCTGCTGCCGACAGTGCAAGAGAAAAAAAAATTACACCATCTCCCGCTAAAGGGAACGATGTGTAGATGCGAAGCAGCGGGAGCTAACGCTTACACTGGCGGCGGCGTTGACGCTGGCACTCATCGCAGCGTTGCGCAGGAGAGAAAACTGGGGAGGCGCAAAGCACGCAGTGATGGAGCGGCAGGGGCGTAGCCAGAAATTTTTTTCGCGGGGGGGGGGGGGGGGGGGGCACCTCCTTGATTTCGGGGAGGGCACCTCCTTGAAATGGCCATTTTTCGCTATGTATGCCATGGCGAAAAAAAATTTCGGGGGGGGCACGTGCCCGGTGTGCCACCCCCTGGCTACGCCACTGTGGAGCGGTGTTTCCTACTGGAACATGTCAATCGCTGCTAATGGGCAATGAGAGACAGAAGACTCCGACTGGACACAGAGACCCGCAGTCCGCTTTTAGTTAACGCGCACGCTGCGAATTTTTATTGTTCAACAACGCACAGGAGAAATCTCCCACCGGCACCACCTTGCAGGACGAAATCCATTGCCATATATACGGAGTGGCCAGTGAACGGTTGTGCAGCGCGAGCAGTCGGTTTTTTCAACCAGGAAACTCGCTAGCAGACGCTGCCTGCGTCGGCGTCGCGAGGCGAGAGAGGGGGGGGCGTAGGAGAGGAGAGAGAGAAGGGGATGCGCAAAGCACGCAGTGATGGAGCGGTGTTTCCTACTGGAACATGTCAATCGCTGCTAATGGGCAATGAGAGACAGAAGACTCCGACTGGACACAGAGACCCGCAGTCCGCTTTTAGTTAACGCGCACGCTGCGAATTTTTATTGTTCAACAACGCACAGGAGAAATCTCCCACCGGCACCACCTTGCAGGTCGAAATCCATTGCCATATATACGGAGTGGCCAGTGAACGGTTGTGCAGCGCGAGCAGTCGGTTTTTTCAACCAGGAAACTCGCTAGCAGACGCTGCCTGCGTCGGCGTCGCGAGGCGAGAGAGGGTGGAGCGTAGGAGAGGAGAGAGAGAAGGGGATGCGCATGCGCAGTGGGAGTGTGGACGCCGCGTGCAGAGATGCCTAGAGGAGAGAGGGGGGAAGCGTAGGAGAGGAGAGAGAAGGGGGGACGCGCATGCGCAGTGGGAGTGGACGCCGCGGGCAGGGATGCCTAGAGGGGAGAGCGTAGGAGGGGAGAGAGGAGGGGAGGCGCATGCGCAGTGAGGGTGTGGTTGCCGCGGGGAGGGATGCCTAGTGGAGAGAGAGGGGGGAAAGGAGGTTTTCTATTTATGTTTTTTAAAGGGTATGCGCATGCGCAGTAAGGGATGTTACGCCGCACACCGGATTAAGCTCCGCCATAAGATGCTTCACATCTAAAAGCTGTTTTGAGGTCGGTTGAACTGTGCCCCTGTGAAAAAGACACGCTTTATTGCAACGCAGCGGTGAAGTGCGGGCAGCATGTCACATGCTTCTCGAAACGTCCACGCGTCATGGTTTAACCATTCTTTCAGCGAAAAGAAAAAAAATGATCAAGTACGGTCTGACGGAATTCGCTATGTATGCGAACCTCTGATTGGCAATTGCTCCGGCAATTTGCGCACTTTCACTGCTGGCGGAGTCCTTTCGTGCAACTCCTACTTCGAAAACTCAGAAAATTTCAACGATCATGTTTTTCAGCCAGATGATATCACAAATTCAGTCACACAGGCCATTATTAAATTCCGTATTTTACCACAAAGAATAAATCAACTGTCGCATCATGACGCGCTGATGCCACAAGGAGCAGGTGACATGCTGCCCGCGTGTCACCACTGTACTGCAGTGAAGCACATCCTTTCCGCAGTCGCGCATCTCACCTGACCACACGACCACTTTTTTCTGTTGTTGCACTGGCAGCAGCAAGGCCCACCATTGCCCCGAGTTCACTGCGAAATTCGGACCGAATATTGCTGGCAACTGTAACCCTTGAAGCCACAAATTAGCTGTCACAGCAAACAACCAATTCTCATTACTTTCGGTAATGCAATGTTCTTTGCATCCTGACTTTTGCATGTTTCGATTTTTAAGAGTCTTAATCACTGAATTAATGGGGTTTTACAATAAATTACTGGTTCCCTTATTCTTCTGGCAGCGTGTTTGCCCCTCCTGCTCGCAACCGGCGCCGCTGGTTGCGGCCGCCTTCTCGATCTTGTGCCCCAACGAGCCACCGCTTTATCACAGCAGCGCTGTTTGTCAGGGATGCTTGGTCAGGATAATGAACTCTGAGGTAGGCTGCGATAAAGTAACACCAAGAGACCAAGGACTAATGTCACGAGTTCAAAAAGGCTCAAATTCGTTCAATATATTTTTAACAAATAGCTCGAGTTGCCTTCTACTTCGAACACAAAATATTGAAGTGTAGTGAATGCTGCATTCCATTGCAATGACAATATTTAGTTCAACACCTAACAAATGGGAATCGCTGCAGTGAGAAAAAAGGTATCACGATACAATATATTGTGAGCGCAGTCATTGACTCTTCTTTGTCAACTGGACTTATCATCATCATTTGTACTTCTTCACCTGTATATATCATCATCAGTGTTTGTATGCTCGAGCATACACACACTGATGATGATATATACAGGTGAAGAAGTTGTACAAATGATGATGATAAGTCCAGTTGACAAACAAGAGTCAATGACTGCGCTCACAATATGTCCTTTGTGCAAAACAATCAGTGTAATAATACCGTACATACACGTGTAATGGATCCAGGTTGTTTTCACAAATTTTTGGGGGAAAATTACGGGTGCGGGCATTGCACTGAGAAAAATATGCAACATTTTTTTTTCGTACATGTTCTCACTTGCCTTTATTTAACTGCAGTATTCACTCAATCTGAAAGTAGCAAAAAAGAACCGCTGTCATTCTCATGCAGTTGTAAGAATGTCATATCTCGCCTTCATCATTCTTCTCCTCTTATCACGTCCCACCCCCTAACATGCCTGTGTCCCAGATGAGGTGATCTGCTGTTCTATCGAATTTGTTCGATATTCCCTCAACCCAAGCATTTCTCCACCGTCTAGAAGGAAATCACCCCACCTTTTGAAATCCAGTAGCACACATCCACAGAGATGCCTTCTTCAGGCATCCAGTAGTATTTTTTGGTGGGCGGCAGCCGCCAAATCTCGAAGGCTCTGCTTTTGTAACATAGATGTGCTGAAATATCTGTGCGGCTACCTTGTTTTGCTCCCGACAAAAGAATATTTCGGAATTTTTGCATCCCACATTGTACAATACTACTAAACTTTTCAAAAATTAAAGGTGTCGCATGTGCATGTTTGCGAGTATACAAGTGTCTCTACAGTATTTGTAGACAGCCTTCAATGCTGTCACAGGAGTATTGTAAATTCCCTATGCACGACGACCACTACGCATACAACACCACAGAAAAATTGCATGCGGTAATGAAATTCAGTTGATTTTACCCCTTTTTACACCCGTATGGTACCAGCTGCAGCTCAGAGCAAACAATCCTTTTCACACCTTGCTGTACTGAAGTCCCCAACACCCTCAACGTCTGCATTGTTGCCAACATGAGGATTGACCCACCAAATACAGGCAAATCATTTAGTGTCCACATCTTAAGTTCATGCCATGGTACCAAAATGCAAAAAGCATGGGAAATTTTCAGCAACGAAAGGCCAGCGAATGCTGAACATGATTTGTGCGCACATTTTTCTAGAGTCTGATACAACTCAAGAATGAAGCACCAGATACTCTTCAAAGGAGACCCCTCAGCCAACGATGTACATTGATTTTCATGATGCCACAGATAATTTGATTAGATGGCCCATCAATTGAGATAGTTAAAGATGTGGTCGAGCATATATTGCAGATGAAAGCGACTTGCTTGAAACAAGCCTCTGCTGAGACCTTGTGCAAGGTTGACAAATGTGTTGAACTGAACATTAGAGGACTGATAAAATAACCTTCCTGTTCATCACAAGGTAAGTCTGCACCGCTTTAATAAATCACTTACCACGAGAGCCTTTCCAGCTGTATTCCAAAGATGCAGCCTTCGTCATCAAGTTTCGCAAAAGTATGCGAACCGTGTCTTGGAAGTCCGTGCCACCAAACCTTGAGCAGTACTTGGTCTGCAAATACACCTAATCAAGTATTCATGAAAAGATGAGGAATAGTTTAAAATTTCAGATATGAGCCTTACTAGTATCTCCATGTGTTCTTGGGGGGAAAGATACTCTTCGATGTCTTTAACGTTTGCCACTGTCGAAGCAGGTAACGTTGGGCAGTCCTCAGGCAACACTAAGACTCGAGTTGAATTGTTGGCATTCAGCAGCCTTCTCATGCTTCTCAGCTCCACCAGGATCTTCATTTGGTTGTCAAAAACTTTTTTTCAAGGGCTGCAAGAAAAATAGCAGTGAACCTCAGGTATGCATCTAAAGGCGAAAGTGAATACGCCCTAAGCAGAAAACACAAAATCAGCGACTGATACGGTACAGGCGAGTATTATTTGGAACTGCATAATATTTCTTAATTTCGTGGCCCCTTCTTGAAGGAACGTTCAATATCTCATTTCTTTATTTTGTGGCCTGTTCTAGAAGGAACATTCAACATTAAATCGTTGATGTAAATTGCATATTATTGAATGTTTGTCATCATCATCAGCCTGTCTACGCCCACTGCAGGACAAAGGCCTCTCCCATGTTTCGCCAATCAACCCGGTCCTGTGCTTTCTGCTGCCACGTTATACCTGCAAACTTCTTAATCTCATCTACCCACCTAATTTTCTGTCTCCCCCTCACGCGTTTGCCATCTCTTGGAATCCAGTCAGTTACCCTTAATGACCAGCGGTTATCCTGCCGACGTGCTACGTGCCCGGCCCATATCCATTTCTTCTTCTTGATTTCAATTATGATATCCTTAACCCCCGTTTGTTCCCTGACCCACTCTGCTCTCTTCCCGTCTCTTAAGGTTACACCTATCATTTTCCTTTCCATCGCTCGCTGCGTCGTCCGCAGTTTAAGTTGAACCCTCTTTGTAAGTCTCCATGTTTCTGCTCCGTAGGTAAGTACCGGTAAGATGCAGCTGTTATATACCTTCCTCTTGAGGGATAGTGGTAGACTACCATTCATGATTTGATAATGCTTGCCGAATGAGCCCCATCCCATCCTTATTCTTCTAGTTATTTCACTCTCATGGTTCGGCTCCGCGGTTACTACCTGTCCTAAGTAGACGTACTCCTTTACAACTTCCAGTGTCTCGCCACCTATCGCAAAGCGCTGTTCTCTGCCAAGATTGTTCCACATTACTTTAGTTTTATGCATATTAATTTTTAGACCTACTCTTCTACTTTCCGTATCCAGTTCAGTAATCATAAGCTGTAATTCGTCTCCCGCGTTACTCATCAATGCAATGTCATCAGCGAATCGCAGGTTACTGAGATACTCTCCATTAACTCTTATCCACAATTCTTTCCAATCTAGGGCCCTGAAAACCTCCTGTAAACACGCGGTGTTAGAAAAACTGGCCACCCTGTATACGAAGTGTCTCTCGACGGGGACGATACCAGATTCTTGGAAGAATGCCAACACCATCTTGATCCATAAGAAAGGGGACGTCAAGGACCTGAAAAATTACAGCCCCATCAGCTTACTCTCCGTTGTCTACAAGCTATTTAGAAAAGTAATAGCTAACAGAATTAAGACGACATTAGAGTTCAATCAACCAAAGGACCAGGCCGGATTTCGTACAGGCTTCTCAACAACAGACCATATTCATACTATCAATCAGGTGATAGAGAAATGCGCGGAATACAACCAACCCCTATACCTAGCCTTCATAGATTACGAGAAGGCATTTGATTCGGTGGAGACATCAGCAGTCATGCAGGCACTACGGAATCAGGGCATCGACGAAGCCTATATAAACATAATGGAAGAAATCTACAGCGGATCCACAGCCACTATAGTCCTCCATAAAGAAAGCGACAGAATCCCAATAAAGAAGGGCGTACGGCAGGGAGACACGATCTCTCCGATGCTATTCACCGCGTGAATGTTTGTACTGGGGTTTGAATACCAAAACCACGCTATTGTCGTGTGGCCATGATGTTGACGAAGGCAGCCGTTGAACACTAAACCTTTCATTTGTGCGAACAAGTATCCGTAAAATGAAGGAACAACGTGCAAGTGATTCACGCTGTGAACTGAGAGCGGTGTGAACAGTCATCGGCCGTTGAGTAATCTGAGCTGCGGTGAGGTGCGTCGGTGAGGTGCGTCGCACCTCACTCCAGCTATGAGGTTGGAGTGAGGTGCGTCGGCACCGAACACTCCAGCCTCATAGCTGGTGATCGCGAAAGCTTTTGAATGAACTTTACTATTCTCGTCTTGCGTGTAATCTTAGCAGAATGATCTGAAACAATCGTAAAGCTTCCCCACATTGCAGTGTAACATTTCGTAACATTTTTTTTGTGTGGGGAAAACACGAATACATCAAAATCAGTCAATGAACGCGCATGACAATATCATTATGAAGCATGCTGTCATGAGGGGCTCCGAATCATTTGTGACCACCCGGGGTTTTTTAATGTGCACTAAAATACAAGTACACGGTATTTTCGTTTCTTTTTCTTTTTTACATGCATGCTTACCTGTGAACCATGGAGGCAGGTTAGCGTTCTCTGTCAAAATACATGGGTTTGCAGGGGCTGTAAAAAACAAAGAAGATATGGCAACCAACTATCATACAATGTTCCATTTTCTAAAAGGAATATGTGATACATGTGCTATAAAATGCAACTGTGCTGACCTACAGCATTTGATGGAAATATCAATGAAAAAAAGCACCAAGAAAACATTCAGTGGTCTGAAATGCCTCCAAAATGCATGTTTGTGCAACCTGTTTCTTTCTTGTTTTAATTTGGATAATAATTAGAAGTCAATAAGGGCTTTTAAGTGATAACCGTGCATGACAATTTGGTGGCTCTGGTGGTGGCCTGCCGTGGCCTTTTTAGTTATTTTTGAAGACCGCGTTCAAAGGAAGAAGCTCTTTAACCACCCGTTACAATCATGCAGTTATGGAGGTGACAAGCACACAATGGCTTGCAGGCATAACATGCATAAAAATAGTCCTATATTCTTTGCAACACATTTCGTTATTGTTCTTTGCAGTGTTCAGCCGTACATGCTTTAAAACTTCATCGACAGTTATTGGAGGTTAACTTGGCAGCAGCATTAGGACTTCAATATGCTGAGTGGATGTTAGCGTTTTATGGAGGCTATCATGGAGTAATACACTGCACCATCAAGCCTGAATCACATCCAGTTAAGAAATCCACAACAATGGCAGGAGTCAGGGAAAGATGGAAGATGTGATGAAAAATACATAAACAGGGGTTGCGTTGGAGCCGGCGTATTAACAAGTAGACTTGTCTTCTTCAAGGCTGCAAATGATATCCTTGGAAAACCAGCAGTGAGAAGCAAATGTAACCTTGAAGACAAGTACACTTGTCCAAATGTTTGCTCCAGCACAGCCCCTGTTTACGAATTTTTCATCCAGTTATGAGAGCTATTTGACTGATTTCAGTGTGGCACAATACCTGCAAAATATATTCATAGGTAAACTACAGGAAAAGGTTGAAAAAACGCACCAGATGACACAGCAACGTCACGGTCAGCAAAATCGCTCTCCTGAGCCCAAGATGTGCTTGCTTTGGCTTGGAGACCTGCAATTTCATTGCAAAAATGCACAAGTTTTATATGTTTTAATCACAAGCAGGAGAATATGCTGCTAAATCTAGCCTCTTTTGTAAGCAATAGAGCACAATTATGTAAATCACAAGCAGCAACGGAGATCACTCGTAAGTGTTATACAGCCAGCTTGACATGAACTAAAAAGAGAATGAAACAACATATAATGATAATGTAATACTAGTACTATGTTTAGCAGGTGCCTCCACATGTCGTGACACTCCTGGTGGGCGTCTTAAGTTTTGTACGTTGCAGACGGTTTAGAAAGTGCCCTTGATCTTCCTCTTGCAGCCACCAAAGATTTTGTAAAGTTTTCACAGAAATGTTCATTGCACTATGCTCATGAATATGCAATTCAATGAACTTTAATAGTTTTACGTCAATATAGATGGAACGAAATATGAATATCTAAACCTTTTACCAGAAATGTTTTTAACGGCACCACAATTTCCACTAAGAGCATGAGCTGCTATCAGTCAGCAAACTGCAGAGATTATCTGGCCATGCCCTACTTGCCTTAACTGACATAGATCTACTGCCAGAAAAAATCACAAGGTGGGCCCTTCACGAGCTAGAAATCACAGTAGCCTATGGCGACTCCAAGCCCACTATAAGGGAGTTAAATATAGTTCCATGTGCAAATATATAGCGACAGTATGTTGACTGGATCACCAGTGTTATTATGCCATGTATGTAGATATGCTCTAAAGAACTGCATCTTATTGCAAGTTGTTTATGGTTATCTAGGGTCGTACCAGATTGTTCACTTCCTACGCTGAGTAAAGAATACTACTGCATTAACGAAATAATTGTGCCACGGATAAAAGAGCATGTTCCCTGCATTAAGAACATTGACAAAGAAGCCACAAAAAATTAGGAAAAATGCAACGAACCCTCACTTTTTTTATTGAGCATGACGGCCGAACTTCGGAGGCATCGCTTTCACTGTCCGAAAAGATCGCTTTCACTGCCCTTCGCTTCCGTCGCCGTTTTTTCTCAGCGTCTGATGCTTCACTGTCTAGGTGTGATGTCATTAGGGCATCTGGAAGGCACTCATTGGCGCGCTCATATGTGCCTGGGACAAGAAACAATGTTTAAGCACCAATGAGGACATTTTCTGACCTTTACCAATGAGAATGAACAAAGCTCCATTTCATAAGCATTATCGTACATTAAGTTGCGAACTAATACAAAAATTACACCATCTCCCGCTAAAGGGAACCATGTGTAGATGTGAAGCAGCAGGCGCTAACGCTTACACTGGCGGCGGCGTTGACGCTGGCACTCATCGCAGCGTTGCGCAGGAGAGAAAACTTGTGAGGCGCAAAGTACGCAGTGATGGAGCGGTGTTTCCTACTGGAACATGCCAATCGCTGCTAATGGGCAATGAGAGACAGAAGACTCCGACTGGACACAGAGACCCGCAGTCCGCTTTTGTTAACGCGCACGCTGCGAATTTTTATTGTTCAACAACGCACAGGAGAAATCTCCCACCGGCACCACCTTGCAGGTCAAAATCCATTTCCATATATGCGGAGTGGCCAGTGAACGGTTGTGCAGCGCGAGCAGTCGGTTTTTTCAACCAAGAAATTCGCTAGCAGACGCTGCCTGCGTAGGCGTCGCGAGGCGAGAGAGGGGGGGGAGCGTAGGAGAGAAAAGAGAGGAGGAGACGCGCATGCGCAGCGGGTGTGTGGTGGTGGTGGTTCGAAGAAGGAAAAGGCGCTTAATTTCTGCAGCCCGGTCGGGAGCATGGCGCAGCGCCTAAAGGAGTGTGGACGCCGCGGGCAGGGATGCCTAGAGGAGAGAGGGGGGGAGCGTAGGAGAGGAGAGAGAAGGGGGACGCGCATGCGCAGTGGGAGTGTGGACGCCGCGGGCAGGGATGCCTAGAGGAGAGAGGGGGGAGCGTAGGAGGGGAGAGAGGAGGGGAGGCGCATGCGCAGTGAGGGTGTGGTTGCCGCGGGGAGGGATGCCTAGAGGAGAGAGAGGGGGGAAAGGATGTTTTTAATTAATTGTTTTTGAAAGGGTTTGCGCATGCGCTGTAAGGGATGCCACGCGGCACACCACCACCACCACCACCGGATTAAGCTTCGCCATAAGATGCTTCACATCTAAAAAATAGTCCTGCTATGTTACATAAAT
>JALIZH010027566.1:0-42500 GCA_030522465.1 Rhipicephalus appendiculatus
AGCATAATCACCTTCATCTTTGCGACGACAAAATTTTTGCGCCAACGATCTCTCTTTGTTACAGCAACTTCTCAGAATTCACAGTAAAATGGTCACTGCGGAGTAAAATGGTCAATGCGCTTTCTAGCGCATTGTCGCCGCTTGTATGCCCGAGATGTGCGAGAAACTTGAGTGAGCAATTTATTGCCGTATACACGTAGAGGTCTTGAAAAGCAAGCAGTAGCCTCTCAGTGTTTCAGGCCATCATGTACTTACAAGCACTAATCTGCTCTAGTATGTTAAGTGGAGTCAGATTTCTCATCCCGCATACGCATTGTCTTCTGCAAGAGCTTGTATCGTTTTGATGATTGAAAAAAAAGTATATTTGCTGCTTTGTTGAACTCCGGCTTTTTTGACATACATTTTGCCAGCAAACACAGATACCGTAGAGAAAATAATGGAGACCATGGGAAAGGCTGCGGCAACGGCAGGATATACAGGTAATGGTTATCGGAAGTACTATTAGGGGAATAAATTCTTGAACCTTCGTGTTGGCATGCTACTGTAGGCAGCACCTGCTCTTATTCGCAACCTGTGTGCTCTAGCACTCTACAGTAATCAATGCTTGCGCCACTTTTCTTAATATTTGTTAACTATACTATTGCCGATATTCCAGTAAAAGTAAAGTTACTTGCAGGCGACTGCGATCTATATTACGTAACTTGGCGACAGTGTAACCAGGACGTTTTGAACTCGGCATTAATGAAAATTCATTCTTGATGCAAAACAAAGCATACGGCAGCACACGAGGAATATACAGAAGATAAAACAATTACACGTAAAGTGCTCATATTCGAGTCTGCTTACGATATCAGCGGGCCTTGACACATTCCCGTTACGACGTTAAGGTACCCAACTATTTTGCTATCCAGATTTCAAGTGAAATAAACATCACTACATGCGTGGACAGGTAAGTCATGCACAAGTGAGGTTCTTGAAAACGTCTTTCATAAAATATACGACTGAAACTAAATTTTCTCGCATTTTAAGGATTTTTCCTTCCGTTCTCGAATTTGTTGCCTTGCTGAGCATATTCACCGTCGATCTAACCTTTAAAAAACTTGAAAGCGTTGAAAGGAGAGCACTTAGGCGATTAGTGTGGTTTCATTTCTATGATTGGCAACAAACGATATATGCATTTGATCCCTATAGAAAATATATCCATCGTATATTACCATAACCTACCATGATGATATGATCATTACCTTCCATCATACACATGGGTTTTTTAGTGGACGTAGTCGGGACACGGTGGGTGATATCGAGCCGCCCTCCAACGTAGGTGAGAAACCTATGCAACTTCGTCGTGTAGCTAAGCTGAGCTAAGCTGAGTTTTTGCTCAAGGTAAAAATTCAGTTGCATGCAGATGAACATGTTTCTTATGGGATGGGAGCTTAAGTCGAATTTATTGTGCACTCTGTGAGGCACACAACACTCACCCTGTCAAAAATAAAAATATTCGAAGCATAAAAAAAATGTTGCAGTGGCTTAGCTCGGCTATGCCAGGATATACGTAGCGTTAGCAAAGGTTCAGCTGATTATTCTTAGCTTTCGTGATTGTCTAGATTGTCTAGGATTAGCTTGATTATCATGCTTACTGCTGCTCCAATGACACACAAACACGGTATACGTACTATGTGGCACATGTATATTTTTGCTCAACGTCAGGTTGCTTTTCTATTGCCACAAGACGGCTTGGTGATCAGTGAAGTAACACACTGCCGTCTCTATGGCCCCAACACAGTATTCTGTTCATTCTTCCTACTCTCAACCGCTAATTGCCAGGCAACTACTTCGGGATCCGATGAGTCACGCTTCTCCGCTCTTCTGCGCCGTTGAGCAGCTTTTGCGCTCTCCTTCTCCGTGGCTATACCACACTGGTAAACGCCAGTCAGAAGCGCAGCGGCTCCAGCGCAGTGTCAGACGGCGACTGCACAGCAAAGGCGAATAGCTTCGCCCGCGCCGGCGCCAGTGCGTCTACCACGGCTACGACGTCACTCCTCTGGAATGCGCAGACCGGCGGCGGTAAGTTGCGCGCGGCGGCGGCGGAGTGCGCGGGAGATGCCGGCTCCGGTGCGCCAGCTGTGTGACATCACTGATCCTCGCGCATGCGTAGCACAACTCTTGATGTGCCGCGCGAAACGGGTTTGGCTAGGCCAGTGTACCTAACGCTGCAAAACTGAAAGTGCGCATCTAATTTCTTGTTCCACACTCACTGTCGTGGCTACGATCGGCGCTAACATTCCCAGGTTGACGTGCGCATTAAGTGCCCCATAATGTGCACGAGGGGACAAACGCCGCCATAGCTCAATTGATGGGGCAACGGGCGCGTAATACAAAGGTTGCAGGCTCGATTCTTGCCGGCGACAAGTTGACTTGTCGTCCACTTTACTCTCTTCGAATCTATATCACTATTACTACAATACACTTACAACAATACAATTAACGCCCACTATATCTTCCTTGATCTTATTATCTGTTGGCCTTCATTAATGTTGCGTGAAACAAAAAAAAAAAAAAAAACGAGCCCTCCACTTTTCCTTCCTTCATTTGTTCTAGTCTTCATAGCTTAGTGTATAGCTGACATGCTTGAGACGGGGGGAATGCGCGATTTCTTTGGGACCATATAATGTTTTTTTTTAGTTTTAACGCGAAGTTTCATACAACTTACCGATTTTAGCGGTGGCGGCAGTGAAATAGTACGCAGAAAACCCGGCGAGTGTACACAAATGCAGCCTTCGAACCTGCCCCGCTGGTCACATGCGTATTTGTATGCGCATTTTTCCAATAATCATATTTTCGTGATCGTGGACTTGTCGACAATCAGCCACTTTTCATACGGCTATCTGATCTTTTATCGAATTGACTTGTCATTTCTCGTTGCCACATAACATTTCTGCCTGGTTATGACTGTCTTTGTTGCCTGTAGCACAAAAAAAGTGTTGCACCACTAAGCGTGTGGTTGAAGTTGAAATTACCCGGCATGGAGAAAAGCAAAGGTTAGGTGGCAGCATTGAGCAAAGAGATAGAAAGAAATAAAACAACAAAGAAATATAGAAAACAGTACTTCAGACGTGCAGAAGCCAACCTTCGATGGTCTCCACTTCAACGATAGAGCGAAAACTCATATTTTCTTTTTGTAAATTTTGTCATAATCGTAATTCTTGTTCTGACCCGAATGGAATAACATTCCTTTTTTTATGGAAAGCAACCACCATCAAAGTTTATTGAGAGGAGAAGGTTGAAGGTCAAGTTGCGTTTTCAGTACTAAAATTTCTGAGAGGAAGTAAAAGTTTGGCCGGAGGTGAACTTACATAGACCACAACCTTCTAATTGAACATGTGCCTTAATAGCGTTCACTTTACAGCCCGAAAATGGATCACTGCATTTTGGCGTGGTTTACAAGAAGAGAGGGCCAAATTAAGCAATAAATCTACTGAAGTGCCCACTAAAGGTGCGTAATAGCTTTCGCTTTTTCCTCGTAAATAGGCTCACAATAGTGCACGTCTCACTGCTCAAATCATGTAAACTATTGGGAATATCATTACGTTGACATGCTTCTAGAACAAACGAAACTCTACAGCATGCAACACGGAGATTACCAGCGTGGATCAAAAAAACATAATTGATGTCCTTATTTTTCTATCCCTGCCTTCTTTAGTATGCATACTCATTGTCATGGGTAAATTGTCATTCGCCCAATTTGTTCGTCTATTCGCAAGATTCAAAAAGTAAAATTGATTGATGATGCATGAATTTGGTTTAGTTCTTCACAAATATTCTCCCGCACCTAGTTGAGGCAAACTCCAAACAAAAGATGAAGAAGGCTTATGAGAAAACTGTTGTTTTGATTAAGTTCAAAACAGCTGGACTACTAAATTTATTAATGTGAAAGCAACAGCAGATTTTCCACATGGAGATGACAGGCGCATTGAAGGGCAGGACCATACAGGTTCGCTGGAAGGCATTTTTTTCACAGGGGAAAGTAACCAGTCCTTTATTTTTTTCAGACTAGGAAAGGTTATAGAGAAAAGATTTATTTAGAGTAGGCAAGTGGAAATGATGAGTAGTAAAGGAAATGGTTGAAGGTCTAGACTTCATAGCAGCAAGTTAATTAACAATAATTTTGGTCAAATGTAGTTTGTAAACGGATGGACAATGACGCACATGTAGCTGTGTTATTTTCTGGCTATATTGTCACAAGAGTTGCTTCAATGCTGTGAAGGGGACACAAATAGGGGACAAAAAACCAATATTACCAGCATCAACCTAAAAAAATTGAATATTAAGTAATTTAATTCAGGACACCAGTTTTTAGCCTAATTTGTCTTAAGAACAGAATGCCACAAGGCAGTGTTATCAAAAGCATGTATGTAAATATGAAAAGACGTTGCTTTTGTGCTGACGTATTTTTTTCCTCACAGGATCTGAACCGTATGTTCCACAAGGAGCTTTGGTGGTTGCCCCTACAAAAACAGGGTAATCATCACGTGCATTTTCTGGTACTACAAGATCAGGGAAATCGCGTGCAAGCTACGAACAACGCATTTCGCGTCGCTCAATAAAAAGATAATTCCAGAGCTTGTGTCTCGTGCTTGCAGTTGCGCGGCAGCATTATTTACTTGCCGCACAAGATAACCAGATATATATCTTTGAAGGCATATGTTAGGTTATTGCTGCACTAATAGGTGTAATAATTGCAGAAGCTTAAACGTACACAGTACAGAGCTAAAAGCTAATTTTTCGAGGCAATTTATAGAGGCATGAGTGTATCTCACATACCATAAACCAGTGCTGCTGAAGAATGCACTCCAAATACAGACCTGAGCGAGTAAGAAGTGAATCGTTTTTATGGACTAAATCATTGACTGGGAGGTGCGGTGAAAATGGAATTCAGCGCAAAGAAAATGTCAGATAGATGGACTATGGCAAGTGATTTCCTAGTGCGATGTACGCTGAGTTAAGTTCAACTCAGGGTATAATTTCGTTAACATAGACAATACCCGCTTGAAGAAATGATAAGCATACAGTGATTTTCTACGCAGTGCAGTGATGAGAAGGTATCTGTTGAAACGTGGTTAGTGTTTTTCGTTTTATTCGCTAATCTACTTCGGCAAAGGAATTCATTAAAAGCAGCGTTTACGTACTGCTGTTAGAGTGTAATATATCATAAAAGAAGGCACTCGCGTGTGAAAAAAAAAGAATTGAATAAGTGGTGCTTACGTAATACATTGTGCCTGGCAAAACAGCCACACCTGATGGTTTTCGCCTTCTAGCCGTCTTAGGCGAATTCTCAAGGGACACTTGGAGTGTTTTGGCACTCTGGCTTTTTGCTACACGATCCTTCTCATGAGGCATTTCAGTTTTAAGTTTCAGTTTATTGCTTTAAAAAAACAGTGCAAGACGAACAAATATAATGGCGAGGGTCCCAAAGTAAGAGTACTGTAGTGGGACCCTCGGTTAATTACACATAAACTGAGGGTAATAACTAACACAGCAAGTGAACGGAATTATTGCCAAAGTGTAAACATATTAGATACAACGTTTAACGTTCAGAACAGTAGAATATGAAAAAGCGCAGAAAGAAGAAAGCCAAGGTACAAGCAAAATGCTTAAGTAAGGCTTTAAGTAAGGCATTTAAGACTTAAGTAACTATCGCATCACGCCGGCACGTCGGATGTCGCTCCTCTTATTGCTCATAATTTGCATTCTAAAGCTAAAGCACGATGCCTCATGAAACACCCAGGGACCATCGCATCTGCATCAACATGACTGACGCAAAATCATGATCCCGTGAGTGACGTCATCTGACGTCTCATTTCAGACGTCGTTGCATGATATCGTCGCTTTGTCAAAGGTGGCCGATCCCGGAAGCCCTGCAGAACCAGGTCAGTTGCAAAAAGGTTCCGATGGCTCCAGTGCCGGACGCAGTGGAAAGCCACGATAGGCGCCGAAAGATTTCGAAGAGAGGAGAGGGGAGGATGGGAGACCCCAATACAGTCGACTGAGAAGAAAAAGACTGCTTTCGCCCAGTCGTCTTAGGAAAATGCATGAGGAATCGTGCGACTTTTTTTTGCAACTTTAGGAAGTTACCGCAAGATCACACATTAGTAATATTTGCATTTCGGGTTGACGATGTAACGCTCACTGGAATCACTTCACCCAAAACACGAAGAAGTATTTTCTTAATACCGCAGCGCTTGGCATGTGAGTGTGCGTGTAGTGGGTCACAGCGGTAGCTGAAGTTACTGCTCAAGCTCATCCCACCGCAAAATGTGAAGGCTATTGCAGTCTTCTGGGAAACTGGCCCTGCAAAACGTCCACCGCTACCTCTACCTGCGTATTCATTTTGCTTTGATGGAAACGCACGACGCTTGTTATTGGGGGCATACGACAACGACGGCAAATGCTGACGCGGAATGTCGAGTTATTGCCAGGAAAGCTATCGGAATATCACCTAGACGAGAGAAAAGAAATGTGAGTGCGAACAATAACAATAAGATATTGCCTCCTCCTTTGTAAAGCTACTACGCAGCCAACACATGCTCCTCCACAGCTGCATTTAGCTCCCTTGACAGGGAAATTGATTTTGTTATTCATTTTTTTCAATGCCTACTGCCTGCCCATTTTCTGAGCAACTCATGCATTCTCCAGCTTCTACAAAATGTAAATTAAAGCCTTCTACGTTTTATCTTCATTGTGTTCAAGGCTAGATATTCTCAGGCAATAGGCAGAAAGCACAGCATTCCTGAGCATACCGGCATTGTGCCACTTCGATAAGCTGCATCGGTCATGTGATGCCAGAAAGGCAGTACAAAATTTAACACGACACTCGAAAGAATTTTCCGGGTATTGTGCCGAGACGCTGGTGCTACCTTAGTTTTCAACACAAGTGTCCAATGACTAATATGATTGTTCGTGAAAGCGATCACTACATCTGGCTTTCTAACCTGTTGTCGTGAAGTGTTAAAGAAACTCGCAAGAAAATGGTGAAACGACTGGTGCTGCTGATTACGCTTATGATTCTGTTGGCAGCCGCGAAGGCCCCTGAAGGTAAGTGTGGAGCATGTTGGCCATGCCTTTTTTGCCACACAGCCTGGAATACGCAAATTGAAGATGCCCGTTCTGCTTTCGAACAGAGAGTGGTGTCGAGCGCAAGCAGCTGATATTGCAAAACCAATCAGGTTCTAGAACCTGATTGACAACGCGGTGGGTTTACCTACGTGAATGTGCTGGGAGGAAAGTGTGGTCGAAAATTTTAAGCTCCTGTAGGAGCAAGCACATGTTAATGTTTGCAGGCCGTATGCAGCTGTCAACTTAGTGGCTAGGTAATGGCTTGATACTCTTTCTTTTGTCTTTTCTATAAGTAAATATACGATAGCCGAATTATTTCAAATAAGGGCATAGCCATATATGACAATACTTTTCAAATTAGGACGGTCTGAAATCAACCGAATTCATCAATAGCTGCTTATCAGTACGACAGGCTGGGCTGTGTGGGACGATGGATTTTGTCTGAGTCACATGATAGCTGATACCATTTGCATTCAGACCATGAATATCGTGAACCATCTTAGTGCAGAAGAGTGACAAATATTAAAATTTAGGTCTGGGTTGTCTTCTCGTTAGCAACGAAATCTCCAGTATGCCTCAATGAGCAGTCAAAGGCTATCTTTCGGCAAGAAACCTGCAAAAGACCAATGCTCTTCGACCGAGATTATCATTCTTATAGGAAAACACGGTATTTCGCAACAGCCTGTCAGGTGACGAGTAAGCTGGAGGCTGCACATGATTACCGTTCAATGAACACATCGTACCATTTTGCTTTGCAGGTACAATCTGAATACCACTTGCAGAGCACTGTGAATAAACTGCCGTTTTAACAGAACTGCCGTTTTAACAGCGAGGCTGTTTAGCAAATTGTTCCTTGTCTGACGAAGCAAGAAACTATCATCATGATAAACGGGCATGTGCCCCAGAAATGGGTTAAATTCATCCAACCACTCGGCCACTAAAAATGAAGACGGCAACAGTTAGCCTAACAACAATTGGCAAAGCGACGGCAGCGAGCCGAAGGCTCCGAGTATGTACAACGAGAGAACACTAGGTAACGGGAAAGGCAACGATGGCTGCGAGAATACCCCGAAGCGATGGAAGGCCTGAGCTAATGACGACGTGTCCGTAGGTCTATGAGAGACGCGAACGCTTGGTTTCAGCGCGAGTTTCTGTCTCTGGAGTTTGGAAATCCGTGTCGTGTCTGTGGTTCTCTATGGTTTAACTCGAACCTCTGTGTGCTGAGAATCAAAGCATAAACAACCTAGCCAATCTAGCATCACCTTAAAGCATATCAACGACCTAGAAACAACCAAGAAACAACCTGCATCACGTAGTTAAGGCCTAGAAACAACCTAAAAGGAACCAGATTTGTCATACGAATCAAGTTTCGCTGTTTCAAGCATTGCAAGGCTTAGTGCAAGTTTCGCCAATTTTTAATTTTTTTTGCAAATGTATGGAGAGAGTGATGCTTTAATGATACCAAACAGAGTCACACCGCTTGGTTGGTCTTCATGCTTTAATTCAGGCATAAACAGAATCTTGTAGCTAACGCGAATTATTTGTTGCTGTCGGCGCCGGCGTTCACGATCACGAGCTCAACCGTTCCAGACAGATGTGATTCACACTGTACGGATACTTGATCTCATTCACTTATGCATATATTTATAATTGTAATAGATACGCTCAGTGTACACCTTGAAAAATTTAAATGCAGTGGCTGCTGTATGGTCTTTTATTTTCTTCGAGACTGCTAAAAAATTTCAACAGAAAAAGAAAAGCTAGAGGCTGCGTTGAAGAAAACATGAGTTGCATATTTTTTTGGCTTTATTTATGTTCTGATACGTTTTTTCATCCCCTACGACTTCGCAGAAAACAATGAGTCAGAAGAAGACATACTGGAGGCAATTGGAAGTGCCGCAGCAACTCTCGGACATCATGGTAATGATTTTTCTAAGAGCCGGAGAAGCACGCATATGGAATATCTTTTTTTTGCAGTTGTTTAACCGCAGCTGGACAGAGTGCCTGGCTGTTGAGCATAATATTGTTCATTCTTCGAAAACCGTATTTCTAAAATTTCTTTAAATGGCTTCAAGTTTCACCTCCAAGCCAAGCAACCTGTATCGAAGACGGCAATCAGAAAACATATGTGTGAAAAACAAAAATCCGAACGAGCTTATGAAGTTCGAGAATAAGCTGTCGCAGAACATTTCTTTGCGAGATTCGATTCAACCTTGGCTAAAGCTTGGCGCGGCAGAGCAGCGAAGAAAACACACAGAAATACGTTATGACACTCTTAATGTTTCCTTTGTGTTTGTCGTTTTTCTTGGTCACACTGCGTTCACATCAATATAGAAATAAAATACGTGCGTGGAGAGTAAACATCGTATTTGTGCTTCGAAGCTAATGATTGCAGTAATAGGCGTACCTTACGGTGGATCCCTGGTAGCCTAGCCCCGGGCACAACCGTTGGGCAAAATAAAGTTTATTCAACTCAACTCAACTGTAGCACTTACCAATTTGGCTAACATGTAATGGATAAGGAAGCTGAAACTAAATTTTCTGACAGAAGTGGCCGTATTTCGGTGTATATGTATTTAAAAGACAGAATAGTATTGCATCACACAAGGTTTTGAAGAAGGCTGGGTGGGTTGACGGAGCCGCGTTCCGAGTATAAAAAGAGATAATATTGAAACTGAGTAAACGAAAATGTACAATATCAGCCTGGAACAAAGAAACCGCAGCGAAATGGCACATACTTTTTGTAGTAGCTTTGCTTTCAGTGATGAAGGCATAATAGGGGAATACATATAAAAAGGGTTACTTAGATTTTCAGGGCAGCTCATAAAGAGTATTGATCCAGCTAGGCTTTAGAAGCGTAAAAATTATGGGTGACTTACAGTATTCTGAAACTAATTAAGGTATGAGGACTCGTGTTTAAAACATACAAAAAAAAACAAAAAGGAAAGTTTCTTACAAAAATACAGGAAATAACACGCGCATTTAAAGAAGTGTGAGAAAATACAAAGCAGCAGTTTTTCAAACGCCTAGATCAAGATATGAGCATAATTCTTGAACCTTTCTGGTAGTATTTAAAGGGGGGTGAGTCTCATCCTGTTGCAATAAATGAACTTATTACCAATGTACACACTCTTTCTGATGATGCAGAAAAAAGCCAACTGTTTAAATAGTTATTTCCAATGAAAATTTTCTCCCTAAGCCTGCGCTCAGCTCACCTTTGGCGACTAGTGGCGTTCCTCTTATGCAACCACTCGAACTTAGTGTTAGCGCCACTGAAGCCTTGCTCGGGCATCTCGACGAAAATAAAGCTGCTGGTTCTGAAGGCATTTCTTCTAGACTTCTAAAACAGTGTGCTCACTCCATTTCGCTTCACCTTCCTTTAATCTTTGAAAAATCGTCATGTATTGGTCAGTTACCTTAAGATTAGAAATGAGAAAATTTAATCCTCAATCGCAAGAGAGGTTAAAAAAAGTCGTCACCAGTTTGGACCTATGTCACTTAGGTACATGAATATCGTGTATAATTTTTCAGCACATTATATACAAGACTCTGAAGAAGCATTAATTAGACTACGGCTTATTAACGAAGACATAGCATGGCTTTCGTAGAGGCTGTGGATGGTTGTTGGTTGTTCTTGAGTTCTCTAACGACGTAGTATCTGCAATTGATTTAGTTGGGTAAATAGAGTGCATCTTTCTATACTTCCGCTAAGCTTTCGACACTGTTCTTCATCCTCCGCTCCTTGAAAAATTACCAATGTAAATATAGGTGCCAGAATTCTTAACCGGATCAAAAGTTACTTGTCAGAACGCCGCCAATGCGTGGTCTTGGATGGAATTAATTAAGATTTTCTTGAGGTCATGTCAGGCTTCCCACAGAAGTTTGTGTTGGGGCCTGTGCTATTATTAATTTTTAATAATGATATTAACGTAGGCATAAGCTCAAATATACACCTTTTGCCGATGATTGCGTTATATACATAACATTCAGAATGAACATGATGTCCTTATATTACAGGCTGACCTTGAACGTATTCTTCAATCGTGAGTTCAATGGCAAATGAATTTAAACACGAATACCTTCGTCCATCTGTGTTTTACAAAGAAGATAAAACTAATTGATGAAAATTATCATTTAAATGACAATTTAATGAAACAATGTAGTGCAAATATTTGGGAGTGTTACTGTCGCAAGATTATTCCTGGAATGCCATGTGAACTATGGGGTTCACAAAGCCGCAGCAGCATTGAATTATATTCAAAGGAATTTTAGATGCGCAGATTCTCACGTTAGGAGCACGGCTTACCATACTTGTATTCCACCAATATTAGAATATGACTGCACTCTTTGGAACCCACCCAGAGTTACCAGATGCTACGAAGCTAACAGCATATAATCATCACAAAAGAAGCGCAAAAAAGCGGAGGCACTTTCGAGAAGAAGCCTGAAAGAAGCGGTCATTTAATAAAATTTAGTTTTTTGAGAATATTTCTAATTTTAATAAGAAAATGTCACTGCGATGCGAAGGGGAGTTGAAAAATTCACAATAAATATTTTGTGCCGGGCAAATATGTGCAAATCTGAACGAAAGCACAGTCCGTGATGTGGTGGCAATATTTACCTTTTAACATTATTTTCAGTGTAGTTTCTATTCGGTTGAGTGCACGTTTGCCAGTGCATGATTAACGTTACTTGTTCATTGCCCCAAGGATGATTTGAACACTGAACCACTGAAATTCATCAACAATCGCACTATGGATGAACGTGATGACCACTAAAATAACTATAATTGCTGGAAAATATAAATGAGCCCAAAAAACGCGACAAGCGACTAGAAAATTCTACAAGTTACTCGGTAAAAAAAGCCCAAAGGAGCATATTATAAGCGGAACTGGAAACTCTGGACCCATCAGAAGTAGGTTTGATTAATAAGCTAAATGAAAATAAAAACAGAGCAGCCAGGTTTGTCTTGGGTCGGTATGGAAAAAGTCACAGTTGTACCGAAATGAAAAAGGTGTTAAACTTGAAGTCAGTGCCGTCCTGTCTTAAGAAATTGCGTTTGAAGCTTTTATATAGGATATTTATTTAAAAAAAAACGGGAATAAATATTGACATTTACCTAAAACAGCCAGATTATATATCAGAACGCATAGATCGCAAATGCAAGATAAGGCATGCCGGGCAAGGACAAACTTGTATCCAAATTCCTTCTTTGTTAAAACTGTCAATCGTTGGAATAGTGTGACGTCTGAGCAAGTTGCAGCGTCAATGAAATAAGGTTACAAATTTTTCCAATTTGTAACGCCACTTCATTCTTTATTCTTCATAATTTATTCTTTATTCATACATATCCACGCTTTGCCCAGAGGCGTTATAGCACGGGTGGTAACAAATTTTTCAAATTTGTTGCCCCCCTTGCTCTAACGTCTCTGGGCAAAGCGTGGATATGCATCATGGATAAAGAATAAAGAAAAAAATGGTCCTCACGTTGTGGTCGTATCAAAAGCAAGAATGAATGATTCTTTACATCAGTATAGACTGACTGATCTCTTTTTCTGTGCTTTCATGGGTGACTCCTAATAGTTCACAGATTCTTCAGTGCATTTGTGCGAGGAATAGAGAAGGAGATTGCTCAGCGTCGGCGCAGTCATGCTGAAAAAGAAGAGGCTTCTAAGGGTTCGTAGCCTTGTTATTGTTTTGCAGTAGGCAGGAGAACAACTATAAATGCTCCAATACTTAGCACGTTCAGAACACTACTTTAATTAAGGAAAACGTACGGAAACGCACTTCAAACGTAGATTAACAGAACAAATATACAAAATGAAAAGAACTGATTGAGCGTTTACTTATACTCCCAAACATTGATTCGACACTGGCCACCAGGCGCTGCACCCATCCCCCCCGGGTAAAGGGGGCGTTTCTCAAGAGCCTAGCATCCCAACAAGTCGCCAAGAAGAAAGCACAAGTGGAGGTTTGTATTTCTTGTTACTTTTACAGAGATAAATGTGACTTGCCGCGCTTACAGAATTAGCTGTCTGAGGGTACGTTCGCGCGAGTTACAATTAGGAAGCCCATCTTAAATTGCAGTTTCTTATTCGTGTTTCACTTGCCCCTGACTGTTCATTCTAGAACTTATGCGAGAGAGTTTATGCAAGAATGGGAACACGTGTGGAAGTCGAAGCTTTTTGATCCAACTACAGGTTTTCGGCGGAAATTCAGAGAGTTGAATTTGTACCACTTTGGCTGCGGCATTGTTCCTGTCGTGACGATATTAGGCAAAGGGCTGGAAAACATTTCTTTTGAATCGTTAATTATTTCAGTGAACACGTGGTGCGATGAGCTATAAGTCTACAATCAAAGCCACTGAAAACTCTAGGTCAGCCCGGGAAAATCTTACGTGGTAAAGTGAGAGAGCTAAAGGGAAGAGGAAGGCAGGAAAGTTAACCAGAAGGTAGTATCTGGTATGCTACCCGGCATTGAGTTTGGGTAATAGGGGGGCTGGAAGGGAGAAAAAGAGAAAGAAAATAATAATACGGGACAAGAAAAATACAAACCAATCGCAGCCACAAACATACACAAAGACGAGAGCGTTCCGCTCAGAGTCGTTCTGATAGTCCAGTAGATGGCAGGAAGTCTAATAGTGCTTGTAAGGCCTTCTGCGATTACATGGTCAAAATATTGCTTTCCTTAATGCCCTCAACGACTAGCAATATATAAATAAAACAGCCCTCCAAGGACCTTGAAAAACGCAGTGGTGTATGGAGTGGCAACAAATTACTTAACTTATAGCAGAATGAAACAAGGTCTATGACAAGAGAAAAAGAACTGAGTGAAGTTGACAACTGCACTTTGTAACCACTTGCCAATACAATATTCAGAGCTTAAAGTTCGGAGTGCACTTGTGCGAGTACATCGATCATGCGTACAGCGTGGTCTGACTTGATTTGTTGCATTAGAGAGGTGTTCATATGCAGCCCATGTCTTGTCATTTATTTGCTGATGGTATCTTTCTTATTTTATGCTGTCTATTTCAAATTATCCAATCAGTATTTTCAACAAAATAATTATGTGCTTACCTAGCAATTCGGAAAGAAGCGGAGATCCGCACAATGTGACGTACATGATGCAGCAGACCACGGGTTACACAGCCCAAAAAAGATGCCCGTTTGGAACTTTTTATGAATATTTATAATAACCATAATAATTTTATAAAGAAGGGTGGTTCTTTCTATAGGTCGGCCTGCCACTACCAATGGCGCCTTTGTTTAAGTGGCGTGTTAGTTGCAAGAAATTTTCAACGTTATCACTTGCCCAGATCTTGATAGGTGTCACTTGCCGATTTCCGCAAAAGTGATATGACATGAGTACCACCTTTCTAAAACTTTTGGAAACCGCGTCTCTTTTCGAGATTCCAACTTAGACGGGTCAGTGAAATAACTCAAATGGTGGTGGAACACTGAAAAAAAAAAACGAAGCACAGTGGAAGACGAGAACAAGGTGTTCCTTCCAATGTTTTACCAAAACACCCAAGCTTGAGCACTTAGATGTGAAATATTAGGGTAACCGGTAGCATGTGAGCCACCATGCGAATGGTATAGCGTTCGACCAGCCAATTCCCGACACAATGTCTTGAACTGCACATTCCACGTCATACCTAGGGTAGCCATTGCTTAAGAATTTCAGTAACCTCTCTCTCTTGGATACTCAATTTCTACGCGGAGAAGCCCTCTCGTTCACTATGGCTGGTGTAGACGTTCTGCTTTTATCGAAATGTCCATACTTATTTCTTTTCCATTTTCTTTTTAATAGACAATCGGTGCCCTTTTAAATTTAACATGGCAAGGATGCCATGGCGCCTTTCAGAATGTCAGGCCCACTTCTCGAAACGTCTACTAGCCTGTCTCGGGCCCCGTATTCCTGTGTATGCTACTTCTAAAGCTCATTATCCTTAGTCCTTCCGCTATGAATCAAGACGCAAGTTTTCATGGCGTGAGCGTTTGCTTCTGAGTGTAGTTTAATTTATCGATAAGACGTGTCAGGCCCTCAATGTATTCTTAATTGCTTTGGTGTAAATATCTAGCATTTGGGAAATTATATAAGCCACAAAGATGGAGCAGCACAGAGCTGTCGTAAAGAAGACGTTATGCAGTAGGCTCTTTGATCATGTACTTTACAAATGGGCCTGCCTTTACCTATTGTCTTACTGGGCTTGCGTTTTGCGTATTGTAGCACCTGTTTCCTTCTTACAAATTTCTGCATGTACCATTTCTTTTCCACATAGTACCCTTGCCACAAGCTACGCAAGACGACCAGGCTTTGCCAACCGTACCAGCGTGAACATTGGTTGTCTTTTAAATCATCAAGACCGAGTTCCCTGGAGAACAGCACGAACATCAGTCGCACGAAACAATAAAATATACATAGCGTTCTGCTTGCGTACACTATCTACAAGTATGTGGGCGTGAGATACACCAGTGCTGTGAAATAGTGACGGATACTATTTTCTGCTATGAAATCTATTCTGGACTGCCACAGTATTAGATTTTTATTTATTGACAGATACTGCAGGCTTTCCTCGGGCCCATGCAGGAGTGAATACAAACAATACAAACAAACAATAAATAACTGAAAGAGTAAATAAATAACAAGTACACAACTGGAAAGTCATATCAGTGTTCGGTACATGTATGTTTTTGTTATACACTCGAAGCCACTTATAACAATACTCAAGTGCCACGAAAATTTCGTTGTTAGAACCAATAATTGCTATAAACACCTAAAGAATGAAGCAGCGAGTGGCAGGATTACATGGAGGATTACGTTTGGAGGGTCTAGTGCACATGTGACAGCGACTTCAGTTTACCTCTTTGAAATACTCTCATTCTTTCTTTAGTGGAACATATTCAACAAGGCTTGTTTTCGACGCTAGTGCTACGTCTTCAGTTGCGTCTGTGTTTGCTACAGTAGAGGAGGCAGGCATTGTCTTGATTTATTATGGTGTTTTTATCGCCTGTGAGGATGTTAAAAACACATTCAAGGTTTCCTTGAATGACAACGCAATGCTGGCTTCGGTGCATTCTCGGAGAGTTCACGTCGAGAGTTCTGTACACAGCGAAATAAGGGTGTTGTTGCAGGCTTCTGGAAACATTCCTCGGATAGTCTTTGTGCCATGTTGAGGCTGCCAGGAAAAGCTAAGGAGGAGTATGGCTGCCGCATCTGCATGCGATGCACACATAGTGCGAACATTGATGAGGAATTTTACTAGCAGTCTTGATGAGAATCCCGGTGTCTTCCGTTAAAACTTGACTGCAATTGAAAGTGCATCAGCCGGCCGTCTATCGCCCTTCATGACTGCGAAATTGGACTTCTAGACTTCCAGTGAACTGCACAGGGACTTACACGTGGGAACCAGTTCTATATCTTTTAAGTTAAAAAAAATTGCATCAAGTGTGTCGCGGTTAAATGTGCGCAGGCGCGCTGATTCGGCCCTCCCTTTATAAACCCGTTTCCCGAATAAAAAGTTTTCAGTTGATAGTCAGCGCTTTGTCCTGTCGTATATGTGCCTTAGTAAGTTTTTTTCGTTCTTTTTGCACTGTAAACAGAATGAATGATTTACAGGAAGTGTATGTTGCCAATAATGTGCCTTAATAGCATCGTCCATATTCGGGCGTCGAGATACCCATTACTTTGAAACATACAATACGCGAAGCAATTCCAGTCAACAGGCTTAACCCAGAACGTATTTACAGATGCCCTTTCCGCCCCCGGAAAGCACAAATGCAATAAAGTGTCTCTTTTCTTAATCTATGAAGCGCACATAGGTGCACTATTCCCCAGAATTCCAACTTACTGGATTGATTATATCGTTGAGCGATACAATTCATAAGACGTGTATGTTGCCAGTAATGCTCCTAGAGGTCATACTCAATTACTTTGAAATATACCCTACATAACAGAATTCTAGCCATTAGGCTACACCTAGAATCTATTAACAGAATACTCTGCCTTAAATAACAGGGCTTCGGACAGCACAAATGCAGGTAAGTGTCTCTTAATGCGCGAATTCCGCATAAGTGCACTGATTAAATACGACGTACTCTCAAATTACTATATTGATGGTATCACTTAGCAATATACTTCACAAGACGCATATGCTGCCAATAATGCTGTTAATAGCATGTTGAGTATTTCGGCCACGAGATGATATTTACACTAAAATGTACTTGAATAAACAATTATAGGCAGTACAAGAACGACGTACACATGCGCATACAGACACACTCGATGAGCCAATTCACGATGTAACTGGGATGGTGTTTAGGACAAAGGGAACAAAACATAAAACCACGCTACAACTGCAATCTCTTGCATTACAAACTATTCAAGGACACTTGTTGTCTTAGATATTCACCAATCCTATCCAATCCACAAATTCTTGGAACGTGTCTCGAATGTTTCTCTTCCAGGAAACACCAACGCAGGGTACAGCGCTGATCGTCTTTGTTCCCTCCGTCTTCGACCCGTTACATGTCTCCCTTTGTCGCTTCTTCGCTGACTGACCGCTCTACATCATCGAACGACACGTCTTGTCCGGTAGACGGATCCAAGCTCTCAATTGAACAACATAACTTCTACCTTGCTGACTGACTGACTGTTCGACACTCTGTCGCTGCGCGATCATATCGGGTTGCGCCTATGTACACGAAGCCTCTGCAAGATTTATCTGTGCGTAGCACAGCGAAAGCTAGGCAAAGGGCTATATTCTTCTCACAAGTTCTACTGTGGAGGCGGGCGGGCCGGTGGTAGCCGCGGTGGTTTCTAGAATTCTCTCGATCTTGCCTGGTGTTCCCTTTGACGGCGTGCGTCGTCTGCGTAGTATGAGAAGGTGCTGTTTCGAGAAGTGACCATTGCAGGCGCCTTCAATCGCGGTGCACTCTCGGTTGGGGACGTGTTTTGACGCGCTCTTGAGGGTGGTTCCAGCCCTCATTTATGACATGCAGTTATCACTGCAGACCGAAGGAATGCCTTCTTGTAACACATATCTCCTGTCCATAGATTCTGTAAAAAATGCTTGAGTCTTTGATAACGTCCAATGTAGAACTTCCAAGGGCGATAATATCACCCGGCCGTCGTGTGTTTATGCGCGAGGGCACTGACGAGCGGGACTCAAGCTGGGTATATGTTGAGTGAAAGACCCATGGGGGGCCCCGCTGTGTGGGTGGGTGTTTAGGGAAGGGGACTACGTTCTTCCAGTAGGAACTTTGTACCTCGTGCAGCCAGGTGTGGTACCGTGTACCATATCTTGACAGAGATCAGCAGGCAGCTTATGCCTTTGTACGTACTGTGTTTTCCCCGCCCAGTTTGCGCTGAAGCAAGAGACAGCATGAAGGTCGCTTCACTCGCTGTAGCGGCCACGTTTTCTTGCGCTAACATTTTGTTGAGTTACGCCAGGTCAGTTTCTACAGATGCCAGGTTCGCACAATATTCTATTTTGTTTCTATCGCATTCAAAGCTTCACCCTCATGGCGAAAGTGATTTTTTTTCAGGCGCTTCTGCTTCATATTTGAATGTAATTACATTATTATGACAATGGAGCTATTGTTTTCCTGCTATATTCAACATCGATCTTGAAAGAGACACAATTACACCAAAGGGATCGTATGACGCTCGAACTTACTTCACTGCTATTGTTGAGCTAACCTGTGCCTGCTTCTCAGGAATGGGAGTCGCACGGTTGATATGGCTTTTTCGGAGGGAGACTCTTTAGGCTGGCAATAAGGGTTGTCTTGCGTTTACGTTGCACCAAAATCAGGGATTCGAGAAGCAAACGGAAGAGATGAAGGGGCTGGCTCTGCTGTGTATGTTTGCGATTTTGACGGTGCTTACGGAAATAAATGGTAAGTGTGAAATGCTACAGCCAAGTACGCCGAGTTTAAAACTAGTCCCGATGTAATTTAAAAAAAGGCGTTGCAGACTAACGGCCTGCAAACGCGATGACGTCAAGAATATGAATACTTCAATGAAGGCTATGATGCTATACTAATGATTTCAGCGTATTTAGTTAAAAAAAACATTGTAGGTCATCTGCGCATTATGAGTTGACGGGATGTAACCTGGATGTTACGCTAAGCACCTATCACTTTATCTCAGTACGCGAATATTAAAATGTTGGCTTCTGGCTCTCTTCCAACACTTTAATCATTGTTACCCTTGTTTGTTTAATACATCTTTGTTTATTGAGCAATACGCGTGAAATTGGTTTATTGTACTCACACTGCAAAGACCGCGAAAATGTAATTATTATTATTGTAGTGCTTGTATATGGAGAAATCATAGATGATTTGACTGTGATGGTGCTATTGCTGGTGCTTATCTGATTGTGATAAAGCCACTTGAGGTTCCCATAACTTTAGGTGGAATTATAACAGTTTACAATTCCTGGAGATTATGACTATTAAGAAGTTAGGCTCTTATATAGCCGTAGCGAACATATATGAGTTCGGTATCGCTGTTTTCTCTGCCTGTACTGATAACTCTTGACTGAACTGTACCAACTCTCCCAGGGTGAACTTAACAAATAAGCTAGACAGTGTTCGTGTAGTCATTTCACGTTATCTGGCTTGGTGGTTACTTCCGGCACACGGCCCGCTAACCATAGAAATAGCACTTTTGTTACTGCTCTGTTCATCTCTGAGTTGTATATTTAAAATAAACAAATCGGAATCGCCCTGTGGAAATAATATGAAATTCTTCATAGAGAAGCACTGCAACGACCGTAAACACACACGATTATTTGTACAAACATGCATCCAACATCCTTACGTGAGATTACTGCAGAGTGTTAATTAAACGGTGCATACGGTGTGTATAGAACTAAGGTTGTTATCTATTTTATATTTAATGCGTACGGAATATGGCGACAGGTTTCGATATGAAAGAAAATAGGAGCTTGAAGCATGTCTCGCTGTTAATTTTTCTTTTTGTACAAATTATCACAGCAAACGATGGTATGGCTGAGAAGGCAATGCGAAAACTTGGACAGGCTACAGTATTAGCCGGACAAAAAGGTAATGACTATCTTGACTGCAAAAAATATGCCCATAGTTAAATAATAAGTATAACACGTATAGGTTGCATGACGAAGGGGCAAGAAGCTGAGAAAGCGCGCGTCATGTACTTAAGCACACTTCAATAAACACGTTCGCTAACTTCTCCTGTGGTTTCGACTCTCGCAAGTTTTGCTACCGTGTAATTTTAGTACACTATAGACTGTGGCGCTGGCACTCGACGGTAACCGGAAGGGGACGGTGTGTTTTTTCACCAAGCTCGCAGATGATTCAGGATCCCTTTAGTTATTCGGATGGGTCAAATTTATAATTAAGGCATCAGCTACAAAAACTAAAGTCCCAAGGTGGCTCAGGCTAACAGACGCCGTAGTTGAAACGACATTTTCATGTTGCACTAATTAATAATCACTTTTAACTTGACGTGATTATTCTGATAAATACACGCAACACTGGCATTTTCAGATAGCAGTGTGTGCTTTGAGGAATGAAAGAGCCGTACATGAGAACGCAATCACGTTTACATCACAAATCAAATCACTTATGGGTAGCACGCGCTGTACCGATGAGCAGCCATGAAATTTGACGCATAATCAATGTTTGGCACCAGGTTCTGACATCTTACTACTCGCATGTATGTGTGCAATGAAGAAGTATTTGAGTGTTATTTCAGTCAAATGTTTGTATGTTGTATGTGCTTATGTCTAACATAAAAAGCTACAGCTTGCTTAAGTTTTTTAACAGACTGTAGATCAATAGATGTACTAACGTCATGCTCGCAAATAGTGGTCTTTACCAACCCCAAAACACTGAGTAGTAGTCACAACGTTTACTACTTGTCCTATATTTCTGTGAGCGGTAAAAGATTTCGAGTTTAATGTGAAAACTTTAGCGCAAACAAGACCTACCACAAAGAATAGAAGAGACGAGCACTGGCGCTCGTCTCTTCTATCCTTTGTGGTCGGTCTTGTTTGCGCTAAAGTTTTCACCTTAAATGCTATGTAGCCCTACCAACTAGGCCCAACCGAAGTTTTATTATAAGATTAGAGACGCAGTAAAATTGACATGGGCGTAGAAAATGATGCAGTTATAAACTTGCAACGTGCTTTTTTTAAGAGTTTACAACAAATAAAAATAGATGGCTGTAGAGACGAGACTTTAACAAGGGCACCTTGATTAGCCATGAGAACTATCTACTGCTTATACGTTGGTTGCAAAGACATCCCCAGCTGCTTATCACATTAACATACCTTGAAGTATTTGAGCCAAATAAACATATGAGGGGGAATTCCGGCTGCAGTTTGCTATGTCATGTTTGCTATCAAAATAGAAAGCCTAAAAGTCAGATTCACTGCATACAAATTGTAAATCTCTAATTGGAAGGCTGGTAATTAGTCAAGTCTGTAGGTGAATGTGGTAATGTTGAGAAGTCCATGATTAACTACAATTCATGCTTTTCTAGCACAGCCGCAGCCGACCAGTCATTGGTCATTCCAGTTTCTCGAAGAAAGGCAGTCAACACGCTAATTTAATAGACATGCGCGCCTTTTGAGAAAGCCGAGTTCGAAAGCTGAAGCTGCGGCCATAAAATCGAATCTGATCGAAAGTCCTATGGCCATTTCGAGATTGTGAGGAGAGGCCCTCATTCCGTGCTGGAAATTAACAGGACGATCATGCTGAGGATGTCTTGGAAAGGAAGGTCTGCGTCATGAACGAGTACAAAGCGTGAATGCGTACATCATAAAAATCAGCCGATTACACTGTTCTTGCATTTCCCGACAATTTTTTTTTCGCACCATTCAGTGACGTGCCCTTCACATCTACAATAATTTGCTGAAAACTGGAGACAAATTTAACAAACACTTGTAAAACTGATTATATGATGGAATTAGGTGGGTGCAGAGGGTTTTAGGACAACCGCCAACCACATAAATTCACATGTAAATGGCAGTCATTTCTTATTTTACATGCTCTCCCCGACTTTGGTCCACAGCCAAGAAGCTTTTTAAATCATTTATGTCTGGGGCACGCACACAGCTCGCCAAGTCAAAAGAAAAAAAACTCAAGAAAGCCGGCTAAAGGTTGGTATAAAATTTTACAGCGAAAGCTGTTATGAGATCACAACAAGGGTCGTTTCTGCGCCGTAGTTGTCCGCCGCCGCCGCCGGTGTCCGTAACCAATATCGCACGAAATAAGAAAAAAAACTAAATAAATAAAAAACACCTGTGACAGAACGGGAATCGAACCCGGGTCCTCTGCGTGGCAGCCCAGCACGCTACCACTGAGCTACGCCACTTTTTTTTCTTTATTGCAGTACTTCAGTTTTCAAAATTAATAACCACGTACACACTTTTTACAATTGTTTCGCGTGCAAAAGAGCTTCCATGCGAGGTAACCAATCCGGTACACTCTTTTCCAATTTTTGCAATTCTACAAACGAAGTCAGGGACTCTCGAAAGTCTTCTATAGCACGTCGAGCATCGACGTCGGCATGACGTACAGCCATGCGTGACCTCCAAATGCTATGCAGAGCCAATAACATGACGACGCCATACGGAAATCCATCCTCGTTTTCAATGGCAAGATACCTTATTCCCTGTGTATCCAGCGGGAAATCTTTCTTTAATGTCCTTTGCAGGACATCCCAAAAAGAACACCCCATCTCAGCAATCAAGAAAGACATGTTCAACGGTTTCGGGATTGCAACATAAAAGAAAGGACTACAGGACTGTTCTGCCCACTGTTACATCACGTGATGCTATGAATCGTGCAGTCGTACTGCACTGCGACATTTTAGGAATGCCGTATCGCATCGAAGATTTTCGGAAGCCCTTGCAAGACGCTGGTGTCATCAAGGATGTGGCTGTTATCGGTGCATATCAGATGTCACACGTCTGGCTTGTGAACCTGCGGACAGATGAGGCCAAAAAGAAGCTTATGGAAGCGGGGCGATTGGCCGTCAAGGATCGACTCTGCCTCGTCATTGACCCTAACAGGCAAGAGGTGCGTCTGAAGTTGCGTTGGGTGGCGTTGGACGTTTCTAACGATAGTATTCGGATGATTTTTAGCGAATATGGTGAAGTGAAAGAAGAAGTGACTAACGACAGGTGGAAAGTGGAAGGCTTTGAAGGCGCTGATTCCCTGAAAAAGTTTGTGAGACTGCTTCTGAAAGATGGTGTAATGTTGGACGACATACCCCACCAGATGCGCCTTGGCAGTGGCACAGCGCTTACTGTTGCGCCCGGTCGAGCCCCATTGTGCCTTCGCTGCAAACACACGGGTCATATTCGACGCGACTGCAGGGTTCCAAGGTGCAGTGAATGCCACGCTTTTGGCCATACACAAGAGGCATGCACCCGGAGCTACGCCAGAGCGTTAGGACGGCCTGCTGCCTCTGACCAGAGCGAACTCATCAGGATGAGGAAGAGGCTGAACAGGCTGCGGCTTCCGCGACGCCATTTAATAACGAAAACGCTCAGGTAGAGGTGAAGGATGGCAGCGTCTCTGGGCACCAAGCATCAGCGGTGGACGACGCAGTTAAAGGTGAACGTCAAGAGTCGGCAACAGCGAACGCCGAAGGCGTCGACTCGGAGCACCTAGTAGAGGAATCCGCCGGAGAGCAGCGGGACGCGTGTAGCGTCTCTACGGTTCTGGAGGCAGCGGGCAAAGAACTGGTGGTCACTGAGGCTTCTGCGGAGGAGATGGACGCCGAGACAACGCCGGCAAAACGTCGCCATGAGGATGCAGTTGCTGTGCCGCAAGGGCAGCGTCCGAGGCAAATAGAAGCATCTGTGGGTGTCGGTGCAAAGAAGAAAGCGCGCAGTGCTGTTCGCGTGCGTGCTTCGTCCCTATCAAGGAGGTCTCTTCCGAGCGTCCAGTGCGAACGGACGTGTTCTTCTGAGCTCTTGCGCCTGCGGGGGACGCTGTGGCGTCTCTTGCAACGCTGCCCGGTTTCTTCGTTTTTGTGTATGTACTTTTCCGCTGAGTATGCGTCGCCTAGTGAGACTCACTCAGCGACTGTGACTGTGTTCTCAACGACCATCGGTAGTTATTCGTGTCGCGTGTTTACCACGGCGAGGCACGGACGCTCCCATGGCCGAGTCTGCACACCTCGCTTCGCGCGACCCTCGCAAGTGCCATCGCCGCTCGGCTAGCGCGTCAGCTGCGTCCTTGGTGCCCACCAGCTATGAGGAGCTCCGACTTTGTCAGGCCCTCCAAGCAAACGCCGCCACTATCGTGGACTTGTGGCAGGCGAGACGCGCTGCCTCCTCAGCAGCGCCTGCCGGAATCATGGCCGCTCCTGTTGTCGCTGTGCTCCCGGGCCCACCTGCGAGCCCGACGGCACAACCATCAGGGTCTGTACAAGAGGTGACCCCCACCCGAGTCATCGCGTTTGTCACGAATGTGCCCGCTTGACCCCAGCGTTTGCCCGCTGCCTGCGGCCACGGCTGACGAGCTCATGGACTCCACGAGCTCCCGTAAACGAGGCCGCGACGATGACGGGAGTGACTGCGATGCTCCACGCAAGCTTGCGCAACCAGCACCAAGCTCGTCTCGGACGGACGCTTCCGAAAGCTGCGACGCGCTGCCGCGTCCGGCGCAGTTTTCAGCAAATGGTGGTGGAATGTCACAGCCGAGCACGGCCGCTTCGACGCCACAACTTCCACAGCACTCAGCTGCCGCTTTTCTAAAAGAAAACCCGCAACCGATGACCACGAACTCTGTCAAGAGGAAGGGCAAATCAAAGCGCCGCGGGCCACCTGCTACTCCGCAGCTCCCATAGCGGTCAGCAGTCAACGCCTCAGACACTGCAACCGCGTCGCAATCTCAGTGCACACAGGAGGTACCTCGCAGTGCCAGCACGGCGGCAAGTTCTCCGCCACAAGCCACCGATCCAGCTCTAGAGAATTTCACTCTGGTGTGCTCAAGGGGCGCCCGTCGACGTGCAAAAGCACTTGCCGCGTCTCCTGTGATTTCCGCTGATCCGGCCGTCGCAGGGACAGTTTTATTCAAGCCGTCAGCACCGAACGGCGCCTTCATGCAGGGATCGCGCTTGACGCTGGCGTCTGCGCTATCGTCGCGGCGTGGCGTCATCCAGGTGCGAGTCAACAGCCACCGAAATATCGTGGCAGCCGACGTGTCCTCACGGGAGTGCCTGGAGGAGCTTCTTGGTGTCACGGAGCTCTGCGGCATCCCCGTGTCCGCCCGAGTTCCTGCTGACCGAGGATACAGCACAGGGTACCTGCATGGTGTGGAGGGCGACCCTGCAGACCACGAGCTACTGCAGTGTATCGAGTCGAGCGTCCCGGTGATATCTGCCGTACGGAACGGAAACATAGTGACGCTGCGGTTTGCTGGCCCTGCCCCACCAGAGCACGTGAGCCTCTTCAAACTTCGGTGCCGGGTGCGCCCTGCCAGGCCGCGCCCACTGCAATGCCTGCAGTGTGGCCGTCTTGGTCACGCAACAGCCACCTGCAGGCGCGCCAACTGCTGCTTACGTTGTGGTCAGAGCCATCCCTCAACAGAGAGCTGCAGCGCCAAAGCACGTTGTGTAAACTGCGGTCACAACCACCCAACAAACACTCCGACCTGTCGTAAATGGCAAGAGGAACGAAAGGTGGCGACCATCCTGGAATCCTCTTCGGTCCCACTTTCAAGGCGAGCTGTGCGCGCCATGGTAAAGGAAGAGAACCACCTACAGCAGTCGGGCCCTCCTGCCAGCGCAGCCACCCGCTCTTATGCACAGGCCGCTTCCGGTGCACCGCGCCCTGTGCCAACCCGTGCTCACCAGCAGGTCGGTGCCTGTTCGGTGCCCTCTCGTCCGGCTTCCAAAGCTTCTGCTGTTACTCCGGCTGTGACCACTTCTGCCGAGATGCGGGATGATCCGCGGGACGCCATCATCGCCTCGCTGCAGCTCACACTACGGGCGGTCGGCGAACTGCTTCCACCGGACAGTCCACTGAAAGTCATCTGCCTCCAGGCCGGTGGTTTGCAGAACACTTCCAGCCATCATGGCTAGTCAAGGGCCAAGCCGCCGCCCACGCGTTCTCCAGTGGAACACGAACTCGCTACGGCGGCGGCACTTTGAATTTAAACAGCGCTTGCTGCAGGACGAGTTCGATATGCTCGCCCTGCAGGAAGTGTACGTCACCAGCGGGTCTCTACGGCTACCCGGGTTTGTCGGCTACTGCAGTACCACATCCTGCACTGTCTCCGAATGCTCCGATGTGCCATGCCTGGTGGATGGCCATCCCCAAGATGCTGCCCGATGTGCCGTGTACGTGCGTACCTCCATCCCACACACAGTAGTTCGTGTTGATGACCTCACGAGTGGTGCGCTGGAATGTTGTGCTGTAACAGTGCGCCTAGGCTCCTGGGACACCACCGTGGCCAGCTTCTACGTGCGACCCAACAAACCTTGGAACGCCTCCAGCCTGCTTCCTCTTGCTGCTCGCCTGGGCCGCGACTTTCTCCTCTGTGGGGACTTGAATGGTCACCACACTGCCTGGGGAGCAGACAGCTGTTGTTCTCGGGGCCGCGCTGCTGCGGACGTCATCCTTCGAGCAGGCCTCAAGATCCTGAACACCGGGGAGCCTACCTTTGTGCGCAGGGGCGTGCGTACAGCTATTGACGTCAGTCTCGCAACAGAGCATTGTGCATACGCCTGGTCGATCTGTCCGGATACCTGGGGATCGGATCACTTTCCGATTTTCCTCGATACCAACACCGCGCCTACCCCCCAGGAGCCGGGTTTGCTCCACGGTCAATTGGGACATATTCCGAAAACTCAGTGCGACTCCTGCAGTGGGCGACTTCCTGCAGCATGTTGCCGACAGCGCTAAGGCGGCTACCGTGGTGTCGAGAACCAAGCCCGGACGTCCCGTTCCTGACCTCAAACAGCTACAGTTGGGGGGCCACGCGGAGAAGGGCAGAGCACCGTGCCATCCGGAGCTCCGGGGCAGAGGATTGGACAGCTTTCAGGCGGCTGGACGCTGTCTGCAGACGCCACGCAAACCGACGATGGAAGCAGAGCTTGGAAGGTGTCTGCAGTGCCACCTCCAGCTCTCGGCGCAGTTCAACTGCGTGGCGGCTTCTGCGGTCGCTACAGCGCGGGCCAACCATCCGTCAGCCTATTCTGGCGGTGGCCATCTCCTCGGGCCTCTCGGAGTTGGCTCTGGCGGACCTCATGGCGAGTCAGTGCGCAGGGAGACCACCAGGAATACCCGCAGAGGCTCGGCTCTCCGACGGATTAGTATGCATGCCCCATATACACCACCCTGCCTTTACCATTGAGAGAGTGGCAGCACTGTGCGACGAACCGTCCCAGCCCCATGAACTGACTGCGCCTCTCAACCGCTCGAAGCGGCGAAGTACACCGGGAGCTGACGGAATTACGTTCCAGATGCTTCGCAACCTGGCAGACAGTGAGAAGGCTCAGCTGCTGGACTACTTCAATGAAATCTGGAATAGCGGACGCCTCCCCGAGACCTGGCTTACTGCCATCATTGTGCCAATATTAAAAGCAAGAAAGCCGGCGTCGACCCCCCTCATCGTACAGGCCTGTCTCCCCTACTTCTGCCGCCTGCAAGGTGATGGAGGCAATGGTACTGGCCCGTCTCGAGTGGATTGCTAGGGCTGTGGACTACTTCCCCGAACAGCAGACCGGATTCCGGCGCCATCGCTGCACAGCCGATTCACTTGGTGACGTCGTCTCGGCACTGGAACATGCAAGAAGCAGGAAAGAGGCGGCCCTTCTAGTGCTTCTGGACGTGCAGAGCGCCTTCGACGGTCTGCCACACCTGGTAGTCATGCAGGCACTGGCAACCCTGGGTGTGCGTGGCCGCATGCTGCGGTTTGTACAAGGCTTCCTGTCCGGCCGTTTTTTCCGCGTGAGAGTCGGCCACGCGCTCAGCTCTCCACAACCGGTAACGACAGGTGTGCCACAGGGTTCTGTACTGAGCCCCTTCTTATTTAACATCGCATTGGCGCATCTGCCGGCTGTCATTCCTTCCGGCCAGCGCTACCCGGTACACTGCTCCATATACGCTGACGACGTCGCCTTGTGGAATTGGGGCCCCACCAGGAATCTGCGTTCTGTTCGATCCTGCCTGCAGAGTGCACTGAACGCAGCAGTCGGCCACATCGCATCCGTAGGTCTGGCCGTCTCTCCGACCAAAACGAAGGCACTTCTTGTGCACCCCAGAGCAAGTATGCGCAGCAGGGTGGCCCGTCTAACCATCAATGGCACCCCAATCCCGTGGGAGACTGCAGTGACCTACCTTGGGCTTCGCATCGACCATCGGCTGTCCTGGGCCCCCGCCGTCAAGGAGGCCATGGGGATGGTGAGGAGAATCCTGAGGGTGGTGAAAAGCATCTTCCTCAGCGACCGGGGCTGCTCACCACCCTGGGCTCTTCGTCTTTACGCAGCAGCAGCAACTTCGAGGCTTCTGTACGCATTCCCTGTGGTGGCACTTCCTCCACGGCTTCTGGAGCGCCTCGAGCTGTTGCATAGGGGCTTCATTCGGTGTGTCCTCGGCCTGCCGCGGTCCTCGCAAGTAGCCGCCACCCTGGCAGAAGCGGGTGTATGGCCTCTCTCCCTGCTCCTACATCAACGTGGTCTACTACACATTGATCGGCTAGCCCACGCGCCCGATGGGCGCCGCCTGCTTGCCCGGCTGCAAAGTGGACCAACATCTCGGATGGGCAAGCTGCTACAGGTCTACCGGGAAGCTGTGGGACCAGTGCCTCCAGCCATACCTCCACCTCCACCAACGGAGAAACCACTGGCCGTCATTACCGGCCTGGGAGGACTCTCCAAGCGTCGCTCAGCCACCCGCGCTCTCCAACAGGCGGCTGCCTCCAAGCTAGAGGAAGAGTTGGCTGGAAGGCTTATTGCTTACACGGACGGCTCCGTCCTCCCGGACACAGGCTCAGCCACAGCTTCCTGCGTAATGCCAGCACTTGGTCGGACGGCCTCCTGTCGTCTCCCCCTTTGCGGCCTGCTCTACCGCCGCTGAGACGGCCGGTCTCCACCTAGCAGTTGACCTCCTGGCGGCAGACCCCCCAATGTGCCCCGTGGCTCTCGCATGCGACTCAAGAGCCGCGTTGCTGGCCATGGCGAATCCAGAACGGCCTGGCTTCGGGATGCAACTGCTCGTCACCAAGCTGCATGCCCTTCTTGCCAGTGGCGTCGATGTTTCTCTGCACTGGGTCCCATCTCATGTGGGAATCCAGGGCAATGAGCAGGCAGACGCACTGGCGAAAGAAGCGCATCACTCTGCCGCCTCTGTGTGCCGTGCCGTGGTCGCCTCAGACTTTTCGAGGATCACATTGAGGCGGCTACTACTACGCTGCCACCCCGACGACCGTGTGGCCAGGATGGAACCACCGACCCGGCTGCCTGACCGGGGTCTCACCAGGAGGGAGAGATCCCTGCTACTGCGTTTACGCATCGGCTGCTCCTGGCCTGCGGCCCGGAGTCATCGGCTTGGCAGAGCCTCGTCCCCTGCGTGCACTGCGTGCGGGGCGGACGAAACTATTGCGCACCTGCTGTGCGTATGCCCAGCACTTCAAGCACAACGAGCCACCTTGCTCGCCACACTCCGTAGCCAGGGTATTCCCTCTGTGTAGCCCGCGGCTACACAGAGGGACTTCCTCTTCCCTACACGGCACCACACCCAGGTCTTCAAGGCGGTTCTTCGCTTCCTTGGGGACACTGGACTGGACAACCGGCTATAATAGCCGCCCGCCGCGTCCTCGGTTATGGACGCCATTTTCTCTTTTTTTCTCTCTCTCTTCTCCTCTCTTCTACACATCTTTAATGCCCTCTCCCCCTTCCCCTACAGGCGCTGAGCCGTGCTCCCAACTCGGGCTGCAGAAATTGCGCCTTTTCCTTTCCTCACCCTCTCCTCCTCCTCCTCTCCTCAAGGGGCGACACAGATGCTAACTTTTAGCCGCCATGATGGCGTGTGAGCAAGGCGTCGATATGTATGACGAGGGCGTCTCGCCGTTGGTCTCGGCCGGCGGCAGAACTGTGTCATTGGAAAGGTCTCTGCGCGTCGGAACAGTTAACGTTCGTGGAGTGGCAGCTAAAAAGGAGGCAAAATCAGTTGTATCGTATTACGACGGAAAATGAATTGGATATACTAGCAGTTCAGGAAACGAAAATTGAACGCGTGGACCGGACCGATGACATGGTACGCCCTTTCTCGGCGCGTTATAATGTCTGTGTTAGTCATGCTGTTGGTTCGTCCGGAGGGTGTCTGCTTTTTATTAGTAACAGTCTGGGCATTGTTATACAGTCGGTTATTAGCTGTGATTGGGGCCGCCTCGTCATCTGCGACTTTCTAATTGCTGACAGCGAATGGCGAGTAGTTTGTCTGTACGCACCAACCGACGGGGTGCAGCGCCTAGATTTTTTCTGTCGGGTAGGTTATTATTGCAACACTGACCGCACTCTTATCATCCTTGGAGATTTTAATTGCGTTTGTTCGGCACGGGACAAAACGGGTAATACGCCTTATCGAGAGGAGAGTACAATTAAGCTAGCAGATATCATAAACGATTACGCGCTTGAAGATGTTGGGGAATGCATTTCCAATGGTCATGGTGTCCAATTCACGCATTTTCAGGGGTTGAGTCATGCACGCTTAGATCGCGCCTATGTGTCGCTTGATATTGTACCACTGTGCACGGATTATTGTGTAACTCCTCTATCATTCAGTGACCATTGTTTGGTAATGTTTACCATAGGCAGCAGAAAAGAAAGAAAAAGAAACTTTCAATGGGATTTATGGAAGATCAATAACAAACTCCTTGATGATGATATTTTCCAAACTATACTGATGGAGGGTATAGAAGAGCTTAATTGTGACAACAGCTCAAAAGCTGGACCAATCTGGGAAACTTTTAAACAAAAAATAAAAATGAAAGCAATAGAGAGGTGCGCCATTCTTAAGCATGAAGGACGCAAAAATGAGCAACTTTTGCGTTTGAACTTGAAGGCTCTTGTCAAAGAAGAAAACTGAGCTACGCCACTGCTTGAAACTGCGGTGCAAACTGACCCTAGGCAGGCTTCATATCGGGTAAGGAATCGCGTTAACGTGTGTTGTAAAGCGTTTTGGAGCAGTAAAGTAAGAACCAGGCGTCACACAATGCCAATTGCGTAACGAGTGGGTCGTTCAATGCTCCAACCCATTACAAAGCCTGAGGCATAATTCTTCATCGTCGTCAGCCACAACATCAACAAAGTGCATATAATTCGTTACAAGAGTGTAGCGGGCACCGCGCTTTTCTGAAGAATGACGAAGAATGGCATAGTAGACGTGTCCCCACTACACAAAAATTATGATTTATAGCGTAGTGGGTACCATGCAAGTGGGCTTGTAGTAGTTGCCCCAACAGTGTTTAAAAAAGGCTAAAGGCCGCTCTCCCAGCTTTCGCTGTGGCTGTGCTGCGCCTTCTGGGCAGGCTTGGCGGTTTTTGATTTCCATGATTCATCAGCTCCTCAGTGGCGCTGCTTAAAGTAGTTAGTTTTACGTTCTCAATGTCGGGGTAATACTGACTGACATACAACTGTCACGAAGACTGATGGCAGCCAGGCGTTGCAACTTCGGCGGAAGCTTAAAAGTGATCATAACGTTCCCCTACTTAACCTGTAAATTGAGTTACAAACTCCATGGTCGCCAAATCTGTGCATACAGAATTATGCTAAGAGAATATGGTACAAAATTCACAAAAACACGAAGCTTTTGCAGAAATATTTATTAAGATTGGTTTTGTTAGAACTATTGATCACAAGCCGTAGATTTTAAACAGCCTGTATTCTCTAGTGAGGATCATGATTCGCTCGTGCGCATTCTTGGCGATGCTGGTAAGCGATCATTTACAAATTCTATAAAGAAACTACTGAAAAAAAGCCCGTCTATGGGTTAGCGAAACATGTGAGCTCCATGTCCGAGTGCAATAAGTGCTTCAAGATTCTTCATGAATAATGAATACAACCGAACGTTTGGACGATCTAAGCAAACATTTTCCATGAGAATTTGCGATGTATTTTTATTTTCGAACCGTGAAAATAGAGACATCATCTAACGCTGTAAATTATGCCTGATACACTATACGTCCGTGCTATCTTGATGGTTGTTTTTTTCTTTATTATCTTCACTCACATTTTTTAAATTTATCTTTTTCATACTCTTCGGGCCTCCCTAAATTTCTTATCTTCGTTTAAAACTACCCTGAAATAACTTTCATTAGTGTTACTGCCGATTACATAGCCAGGCTCCTTGATACCCTTTAAGCGGGAAGTGCTCTGGGGCCATATAATATTTCTAGTATGAAAATAGAAGACAGAAAGCTAAAAACGAACAGTTACGTGGAAATCATGTTCTCGCAATGTATTGAACGCAGTTTTCTTTTTAAATAAGAAGAGCATATTTTCTAAAACATTACCGTCATTCAAGTTTAGCGATCACTATGCTTCAGAATCACGGCTTAGTTTCATTAAACCTTTAATTCCCAAAGGCAGTCTGCGCAGTGCACTCAACCGAAAATGATTTGTGAAGGCACTCATTCTTCAAAGTAATACCCAGAAACAAACTTACCGCAATACACGCACGTTTGATACCTATTTTATTACTGCCACGTTTGTCGCAATCAGGAATGAGATGTTCAGAAGTTTAAAAGAGGGTAAGATGCATTGAACTCTTTAAAGCTTTCAAGAGGCATGAAAAAATTGAAACCAGTAGATTTTTTCTGTGTCAACGCACAGGTAAACTGAACACTTCTTCCAGAAAAATCGCGCTCGCCTGGTGCATATCACTGCCGCTTGCACATGGGGGCATGTTTCAGAGCTTTTTTTCTGGTTTTTCTGATCTCTAAAACTTAATTTGCAGTATATTAATAAATACAAGCAGAACTGTAATGCACTGCCAATTGCAGTACACTTTTTTGGCCTATCCGGAAAGCTGGACCTCGTAGTCCTGAGTGCCACAAACATTCATGCAAGCCTAAACTGCACATAAAGTTGTAAATAACCAATTATACAAAAATAATACACACTGGGCTCGTTCCGGAGGCTTTGCCATAAAGACTATAGGCATTTATAACTAGGTATTACAAGTAATAGGCCAAGAGAAGCATGAGAAAGCTAGGAACTCACCGTGTTTGCCTGCCGCGCGTGTTGTTCATGTTTTCATTGTGAAAAATGCCCACTTGGGCTACCCGGAGTGCCGTCTACCGAGCGTATGTGGAAGCTTGGACTTACACGTTTTGTGGAAGCTGGGAATGAGGGGTCTCTGAGTGAACTTTGGAGGGAAAAAATTGAACAATACTGCAACAAATGTTCCACCTGGCATATAAATGGTTAACTGTAGTAGTTGAATGCTTTTGAAGAGCATAAGTTATTACGAGTCGCCTAGCACATGGAAAATAATTCTTCATTTTTAGTAGCCATCATGAGCCGGTCAATGCACTCAAGTGACGCAAATCTGCGAGGTTGCTGCTGAACTTCATATCAGTCTACATTCTTTGTTTCAAAGTGACGTCATTTGTTGCTATTTTCAAAATCCCTCAACCAGTTCCTACAAAACACTCCTGCAGCTCGACTTTTGCTTTCCTAGTTTCTGACTTCTGATTAAACACGCTCATTATCTTCACGGCGCGAACCTCCCCGTGTCGCTTCTGAAAAGTAAAGGCGGAAATTTAACATCCAATAAAAATGCAACCTATGCATTAAAGCTTCGCTATTAGGCGCCTGCAACGAGAAAAATTGTTCACTTGTAATTATTTAACTTCAGAATCTTTATACATCTGCGATACTTTGAACTGCTCTGCCAATCTTTACTACATTGTTCGGTGCTTATCGGTCTGAAATTTTCATTCTCATGAGACAAGCTCGTTGTAATTTTGATAATTAGAATAGAGTGTACTTTGGGATCAATAAAAGAATATAATTGGCTACGATAATTTTAAAGTTGTAAATTACTCTAAGGACACTCTGACTGAGAACCATGTGATGGCAATAGGATGGGAGTAGCACAATACCTTTCTGTTCTTGCTGGGGCGTTTGATTTAGTGAAGAAATTGACTATGAGAGGAGTCTAATAGTGAAAACACTAAGTTTATTTTATTTTATACGTGGTATTGTATAAATTATGCTCAAAGTTTTGACTAGTATGGCGTATGCAATTCATAGCATGATACAGACAAATCAGTATTGATATCCTACAAAATTCGGCACATAACATATAGCTGCCGTTGGCTTCTTAGAAATGACAAAGTTAAAAATTGTCCCACTATCTCACGTATAAAAAAATGCGTCGTATACAATATTTGTTGAAATTACGCCACTTTTTGTTTTCTTAAATAAACGTCTGAACGTAATGCGTGACTCTTGATAAAATTCAACATATTTAACAACAAAACATAACGCACTCCGAAGATATTCGACACATTTCAGATCACATATGACAGATAACACATTTCCTAAAAGTGATTTTACTGACTCAGTACTGACACAGGTGGCACCTGTGAACCTGAACCTTGACCAATTCTTGCAAATTGTAATGGAGTCCAAATTTCGGGCTATTGTTTTATTACGATAGCAATTATACCGACGCTCTCAGCAAATTTTTACCGTCGCCGTCGCTGTAGTGTCCCGGATATGTATATGTGTGCATATATGAATAAAAGCCGCAACGAAAAATACATCAGAAGAAAACATTTTCGAATATTCGAAGCTATGGCCCATCGCTCCGCATCCTGCCGCGTTAGACAGCTCTGCGACGTACCACTCCCTCCTTAGAATGCGAACGGCGAGCATTTACAGCCGTCGGTACGCAAATCTCGGAGGCGCTACGGCCTGTTCAGTACCCTCCGCGAGACGCTGCGAAGGGCGCACTTTAAAGCAACACTCCTATATTAAGGCGAAAGCCTTTAAAATCTACTGCTCACGTCCGTCCGTCCCTCCGTCCATGCCCTGCACTGTGCCAGGTGGCCGCCAGTACGCGCCAACAGACGCTGGTCGCGTCGGTCGCGCCTCGCGTCGGAGTGCACAATGCTCGCGCTTTGCTTGCGTATCCGCCTCGTGCACCGGTATGGTGGCGCCACCTGCTCGGCAAAAGCGGTAGCACCCTCATTCAAACCGCCATAGGATCCCACGCATTTTGAATGAAGTTTGCGCATCCGTGGTGCTAAAACAAACGAGCGCCATCTCTCGAAAATATTTCACACTGACGACTGAACACCTCCTCGCTTCCACCGCCTTCGTTTGCTCCAAGTTAACTCCTGTCTCCCCTTTTTTATTTCTTTCGGTTGCCGTGGGAACGCACGCTGTGCGGTCATCAGCGCACCCAACATGACCGGGTGGGCTCGTCGCTTGGGGTCGCATCTTTCTTGGACGTCGCAAAGTTAAAATTGTGTAAAGGTGGTGGCCACACGTCGAATTATCAGCCCTGACTTCACTCAGCTGCCATCGCATCAACGGAAATGCTTCAGATGCCTCAGTCGTGCACTTTTGTTCGTTGGCTGTACAAGTTGGCCTCCTACAAGACGGCGTTTTTCTTTGACAGTTAGCTATGTGTGTAGTTTTCGGCGTAGCAGTGGTTTGATGACCCGAGAAGGGGAACTGGTGCTACATCGTGGGAACCGCTTATATGACGACCTCCTTCACGACGTTACTGTACGCGCACGATTGTACTACAGTTGAAACCACCACCGTGGTTGAAACACCACGCCTGGCCTCCCGCGTCTGCTTCATAGCGCTGTGCGGAAACAAGTGTGTTGTTGTGTCGGTTAATATTGAATCACAGTTTATACAAAGGTTAGTGAGGCTGTAAGTAGTCGCCCTTCTTTATGCTCGCTAGTCCACGAACATTTTTGCTAGAATCGCATTTTATGTGAAGTTTCACGTACCAAAGGAGAATCTAGCATATACGCGTGCGCATTTCCTATATAAACCTGAGTAATCTTGTGCACAATTTAAAGCGCATGTGATAGAGGATCGTGGCTTCAACGGTGAAAGTGGTTAGATTTCCAGAAATATGTGGTTGTAATGCAGTTTGAAGTTCCTCAATTTTTCTCCGGTCTGTGAAATAATAAAAAAAAACTGTGCGAATACTTGTGGGTCATTTGCTTTAGTACTTTCACACATTATTAAGCAGCTGTGTAGCGCTTGTTACAACGTCAAGTTAGCTAACCGTTCTTTTTTTTTGTTTTGGCAGAATTGGCCGTATAGTTATGTGCTGGACGAAGGTGAAAACATGTGCCTCATATGCGTTTCCTAAGCAAGCATACAACCGTGATGTACATTGTTGTTGTGTTGTTTAGGGTGTTCAAAAAAGCCGGCAGATCCCACGCACTGTGGGAATCGATGTAATGCGAAGCAGCCAGGAAGGAGCAAATCATGCTTTACATAATTTGCATGTCATGTTTTACATGTTAGGACCTGTCATTTATGTTCGTGATACAGTCATGTCACTCAATACCAAATTTGGTGTATATCAAGCTAAGGAAACGGCCGCGAGCACGCCATGAGCGTGGCATGCAAGTCATGACGCACATGACAAGTCATGATTTCCATATTACCACTTGTCATTTATGTTCGTCATACAGTCACGTGACTCAATACCAAGATTGGTGTATATCAAGCTAACGAAACGGCCGTGAGCACGCCATGAGCGTGGCATGCAAGTCATGTCCCTCATGACATGTCATGATTTCCATATTGCTACTTGTCATTTATGTTCGTCATACAGTGACGTCACTCAATCCCAAATTTGGTGTATATCAAGCTAACGAAATGGCCGCGAGCGCGCCATGAGCGTGGCATGCTAGTCATGTCGCTCATGAGACGTCATGATTTCCATACTGCCACTTGTCATTTATGTTCCTCATACAGTCATGTCACTCAATACCAAATTCGGTGTATCTCAAGCTAACGAAACGGCCGCGAGCACGCCATGAGCGTGGCATGCAAGTCATGTGCCTCATGACATGTCATGATTTCCATATTGCCACTTGTCATTTATGTTCGTCATACAGTGACGTCACTCAATCCCGAATTTGGTGAATATCAAGCTAACGAAATGGCCGCGAGCGTGCCATGAGCGTGGCATGCAAGTCATGTCGCTCATGACATGTCATGATTTCCATATTGCCACTTGTCATTTATGTTCCTCATACAGTCATGTCACTCAATACCAAATTTGGTGTATCTCAAGCTAACGAAACGGCCGCGAGCACGCCATGAGCGTGGCATGCAAGTCATGTCCCCCATGACAAGTCATGATTTCCATATTACCACTTGTCATTTATGTTCGTCATACAGTCATGTCACTCAGTACCAAATTTGGTGTATCTCAAGCTAACGAAACGGCCGCGAGCACGCCATGAGCGTGGCATGCAAGTCATGACGCACATGACAAGTCATGATTTCCATATTACCACTTGTCATTTATGTTCGTCATACAGTCATGTCACTCAATACCAAATTTGGTGTATCTCAAGCTAACGAAACGGCCGCGAGTGCGCCATGAGCGTGGCATGCAAGTCATGTCGCTCATGACATGTCATGATTTCCATATTGCCACTTGTCATTTATGTTCCTCATACAGTCATGTCACTCAATACCAAATTTGGTGTATCTCAAGCTAACGAAACGGCCGCGAGCTCGCCATGAGCGTGGCATGTAAATCAAATCATGTTGTTCATGACATGCACGTCCTTATTTGCATATTACCATCTGCCATTTATGTTCGTCATACAGTCACGTCACTCAATCCCAAATTTGGTGTATATCAAGCTAACGAAATGGCCGCGAGCGCGCCATGAGCGTGGCATGCTAGTCATGTCGCTCATGACACGTCATGATTTCCATACTGCCACTTGTCATTTATGTTCCTCATACAGTCATGTCACTCAATACCAAATTCGGTGTATCTCAAGCTAACGAAACGGCCGCGAGCACGCCATGAGCGTGGCATGCAAGTCATGTGCCTCATGACATGTCATGATTTCCATATTGCCACTTGTCATTTATGTTCGTCATACAGTGACGTCACTCAATCCCAAATTTGGTGAATATCAAGCTAACGAAATGGCCGCGAGCGTGCCATGAGCGTGGCATGCAAGTCATGTCGCTCATGACATGTCATGATTTCCATATTGCCACTTGTAATTTATGTTCCTCATACAGTCATGTCATTCAATACCAAATTTGGTGTATCTCAAGCTAACGAAACGGCCGCGAGCACGCCATGAGCGTGGCATGCAAGTCATGTCCCTCATGACAAGTCATGATTTCCATATTACCACTTGTCATTTATGTTCGTCATACAGTCATGTCACTCAATACCAAATTTGGTGTATCTCAAGCTAACGAAACGGCCGCGAGCACGCCATGAGCGTGGCATGCAAGTCATGACGCACATGACAAGTCATGATTTCCATATTACCACTTGTCATTTATGTTCGTCATACAGTCATGTCACTCAATACCAAATTTGGTGTATCTCAAGCTAACGAAACGGCCGCGAGTGCGCCATGAGCGTGGCATGCAAGTCATGTCGCTCATGACATGTCATGATTTCCATATTGCCACTTGTCATTTATGTTCCTCATACAGTCATGTCACTCAATACCAAATTTGGTGTATCTCAAGCTAACGAAACGGCCGCGAGCTCGCCATGAGCGTGGCATGTAAATCAAATCATGTTGTTCATGACATGCACGTCCTTATTTGCATATTACCATCTGCCATTTATGTTCGTCATACAGTCACGTCACTCAATCCCAAATTTGGTGTATATCAAGCTAACGAAACGGCCGCGAACGCCCCATGAGCGTGGCATGTAAATCATACTTTTCATGACAATTTAGTCATGATTTTCATGATATGACCAGCCATTTATGTTCGTCATACGGTCATGTTATGCCATACCAAATTTGGTATAAATCCCATTAACGATACGGCCAGGAGAGCACGAAGTCGTAGGCGGCTAGATAGATAGATAGATAGATAGATAGATAGATAGATAGATAGTCAGATACGCTCAAACTCGCCGAAGTTCGCTAAGAAATGCTTCGCATTTAATAAAACAACAAGTCTGTTTTATGTTGCAACAGTTTTTATTTTGTCTGTGTTAGCAGATCACGCAAACAACTTCAACGTATGCACGTTAGAAACGCATGCATTGTATCGCGCACGTGCACAGTAATAATAAACGGGCCTGCCATTTTCAAACAAATAAAATAGAACAATCGACTTAACAAACGTCATGGCTGTCTAGTAGAGCCGTGTCTGCAGTGCAAATATCAAACCTGAATAAAAATTGAAAAAAAAATACAGCTAATCTGCCTTTCGCCACCGTTCGCCGTTGGTGGCACCACATGTAGAGCTCAAAGCAGCAGCGCACGAGGCGGATAGCGTCGCTGTGCCCAGCGTGTCTAATCATAGAAGAAGAGAGACGCGCGCATCACGTTCCATTCTGACCGACCCCGTCTCAATGGGCCCAGGCGTTCACTGAACACACTTTGGAATTTACATAGTTTTTTGGTGAACAAGGAAAGATTTGCGAAACTGCTCCACTGCTTAGCAAATGACGACTGGCGTCAACATGAGTGATGTCTATCTCGTAATCACACGTTTACATCATAGTACGTTATCATGACGTCAAAAATGGCAGAAAACGCGACTTCACCATGACGTCACATAGCGCGAAATCGCATGATGACTCTATCACATGACATCGTGGCTTTATCATAGTTGAGTCGAGCCAAGAGGCACGTAAGGTGCAGAAAGCTTCAATAACTCTGATCCCGGAGGCGTTGGGAAATCACGCTAATTGCGGAAAGCTTTAGGAATCAGGGAATGAATAACATCGACTAAGAGGTAAAAGTATGAAAAGGAATAAGGAACACAGTCACTCGCATAATGTTGTCTACACAGCGGCTTTCGCCTTAATACCACATTAAAAAGTTGATTTTGCGTGTTACGTTCGGCTGATTAATGTCATCATGTTTTTGTAACAGTTTTCGTTTTCAGGCTGCAGGCTAGCCTGTGGAAGATCTCTGTGATGCAATGAAACGAACACTGAGAGATGAGTGTAACTTCTTGGTCTGTTGAGTAACCGTAGTCTCGTGTTTCGTTATTCTAAAATGTCCGAAAACAATTTCTTTTCATGTCCTGGCTAGCTGCAACTTGTTTCGTATATGTCTCTGTGGATGACGCGCAAGCATTGTCTCGCTTTATCCAGTTTTACACAGCAGGAAGGACAATCGCAATAATACAGAAGCGTTTTGTGTAGGATTTGCGTACATAAGGCTTCCGAGCATTTTATAATACATTGACATCCTTCTCCCCCCCCCCCTACCCCCCCGAAAACCCACGTTTCCTGTCTCATAGTGCTGCTGGATGCAACGTTAGACTGCTCATAGAAACGAACAGAAAAAAAGTGAATATGATTGTTTCTTTAAAAACATTTGTTACGTTGCTAGCTCTCACCAATATCAACAAAGGTAAGCACGCACATCCTAGACGTCGTTTGTAGTGTAAGCTTTGTAAAATGACCTAGGCTTGACTTGTGTAAACGTTCCAAAATTAAAGGAAAACTATAATATATCCGCACGTGCTCATCAAAATTACACTCCTAAAATGTGAGTTGAGCAAACCGCTCATGATATTATAAATTTCAGGGGTCATTATTGTTAACCACGTTATGATAACGAGGCCCTCTGTAGTAGAGGGCACCGGATATTTTTTGACCACCTCTGGTTGCTTAACGTGCACTGACATCACACAGTGCATGAGACTCTAGCATTTGACCTCCATTGAAAACGGAACCACGCTGACCTGGATGGAACCCGCGTCTTTAGAGTCAGCAGTCTAATACTGTAGGCCCTGTGCCACCGTGGTGGCTGATGTGAATTTTAGAGTGCCAGCCTCTGAATGTGTGCCAAATTGCCAGAAATAGACTAGACCACCAGTTTCTCATCGCGAAATATGACAACGTATGTATGCGAGAAGTATTCAAGAATAACAATGCTTCAACTAAGTTATCTAATGAAGTCGTCATCTGATAAGCGCGGCCATCTATCCACGAAGGAAACAGGAACAAAACACAAACACATGGAGGAGGCGAGGACCAATAACTTGTGAACAAATGGTTTAATGTTCGAGCCTAGAATGGCTTGTTTACAAGCGCCAAAAGGCAAGCATGAGGAAAAATGACATTCATCGAGGAAAAGGGAAATTCATAACAATTGACATATTCCAAGCGTGCATGTAAACGTCCAAACCAAATTCTGCAGGCCATACGTGTCGAACATTATGTAAGTAGTAAAATGGCTTTGTCTAAAATCTGTGTTCTTATGAAGTTCTATCAAACGAATGCTAACACACCTTTCGGTGGTATGCGTATAAAATGCCTCATTGAAGTCGCAAAAATACTTCTACGCCTGCACGTTGTTGATTCATGCTCGTAACTTCGATTTACATTAGCACAGTGTTGTGAAAGTCGCTGTCTCTATATGCAAAGTGTTCTTGAGCTCTAAGGGCGTGTGAGAAGAATAAATCACCGAAAAATTTCATATGCAAAACAGCAGATGGTGTGTTAGCACTTCATCGCACAAGACAAGAGCGGACAGTCAACGGGAGTGGGTATAAAAAAGCAGGTTCGAAGGATGTCAAAATTATTACACTAATGAGTGTGACGACTTTTTGTTTCAGATTAAAAGCACACGATGAAGTGAAGAAAATGATCGAACATTTTCATGGCAAAAACAATATTAAGATGAGTGGAAGCACTCATTCAATTTAAATTGAAACAATCTAGGAATAGGCAAATTGCCGCCGTTCTACGAGTTCATACGCATGCAATTATGTGCCTCAAGTTGATCAGAAAGCTTTAGGAACGTTCGTTTGGAGAAACAAAACACTTCCTGATTCACAAGAATACTCCATGCGCTGTACACTAGGGGAATGAAGCGGGGATGAAGGGGTCAAGTCTTTATTAAACTTTCCATGCTAGAAGCGAATATCCGGAAATCATGATATGGACGCGGATGGCATATTTTTCACGCATACTTTAAGCGTGACATCATCTCTGCCATTTGTATTGCGCCATAAAGTATTGTTCTCACGTGGGCCTTATCGCCCCTTTCAGTTCCTTTACGACTTCGGAAACTTTTAATCGTACTCGCAAATTGAAACAATTCGCGTCGGGACGACCACCCTGTAAGTAAGCCTTAGAAAACAAATTTTCACTTGGTGGTCAATGATTGCACGCACCTTCCCACCTTGCCGTAGTGTCTTGTTTTGTATTT